>JANIIA010268849.1:0-22441 GCA_027478495.1 Erythroxylum alaternifolium | reverse complement strand
AACAACTTATGAAAGGTTAATCATCTTATATGCAAAAACAAGACATTTATATGCCCATTTCATCACTCATGATTCACACATATAATTTCATGATCAATTCATAAATCTCAAATTACTCATCAAAATAGTTTCATTTAACACTACCCATGATGACCAAAGCATAACTTACTTAATAAGACTCCAAGTTCTTTAAGATCTCACTTAGCACTAGCTTTCCTCTCTCACACGTACATCATCATACAAAGGTGGGAGGTTGGGTATTTAGTGAGAAATGAAGGAGAGAACAAGATGGAAGCAACAATTGATAGACGAAAGTAAGATGTAATGTTGTTGAAGGTTGGGAAATTTAAAAATTATAAAGAAGGAGAATGAAGAAGAAAGTTACGAAGAGAAGAAGAGAAAGCAAGAATGAAACAATTAAATTGGTCTTTCGAGGGTTAAAGAGTGAACAACGTGAGTGAGGGAAGAGTGGTGAGTGGTATCGACACTTGTCACTATCACTTGTCACCTTCTTATTGTCCCATTTAGACCACTTTCATAATGAGTCCATTTTGTCTCCTCTTTCTACTCTAATTATCTCCCAAATTTCAATGACAATTGTCAATAATTACTAAATTCATTTATCAAAATTTCTATTTCCATTCGACTCTTAATTTTACTTCCATTTATCAATTATCCTATCACTTAACATTTTTCCTAGTCCAAAAACACCCAAAATTTTCATAATTTTCCTAAATTTCACCAGAAATGCTAAATCAATACTAATACACACCAATAGAATTTTCATTACACATAAACCAAAATTCATATCAAAAATCACATTTATAAATCAATTATACCCAAAAAATGTCAATAAATGCTTGTACAATCATTTTAATTTGCAAAAATTAATATTCACATGTGTGTGTATGTCATATTATGCATGAGCATGAAATGCACTTTCTAACTTCTCAATAATCTCTCATATACAATATTCAAGGGTCCTAACCCTTAACATGGGATAACGGGATCTTACAACTCTCCCCTTCTTAAGAAATTTGTCCTCGAAATTCTTACCTGAGTCATAAAAAAGGTGGGAATATTGTCTCCTCATATGCTCCTCCATTTCCCAAATTGCTTCCTTGCTCAAGTGATTTTCCAAAGGACTTTCACCATTGGAATCACTCGATTTATCAATTGTTTCGTCTAATATCCTACTATCTTGATCGGCTCCTCAACATAACTTAGATTACTAGCAACTTCAATATCTAAAGCTGATAATACATGCATCAGATCCGACCGATACCTCCTGAGTATAGTCACATGAAATATATTGTGTATCTGTGACGTCTTACTTGCTAAGGTTGATCTATACGCCAATGGTCCTATCCTTTCAAAGATCTCATAAGGACCAATATACCTAAGGCTCAACTTACCCTTCTTGCCAAATCTCAACACCCCTTGCCAACGCAAGACTCTTAGAAATACTTTGTCTCTAACACTATATTCTGTATCCCTTCGGTGCTGATCAACATAGCTCTGTTGTCTATCTGGAGCTGCTTTAATTTGGCTTCAGATCAGTTTCACCTTATCCACAGTATCTTGTATCAACTGTGGACCTTCTACCATTGTCAAACCTTCTTCATTCCAATACAGAGACGATCAACATTTTCTTCCATACAATGCCTTGTAAGGTTCCATTTTGATACTACTGTGATAGTGGTTGATATATGCAAACTCAATCAAGGCTATATGCTGATCTCATGCTCTTTGAAACTCTAATAGGCATGCTCTGAGCATATCCTCAACAGTCATGATTGTCCTCTCACTCTGTCCATCTGTTTAAGGATGAAATGCAATACTAAAGTTCAACTTCCTACCTATAACCACTTCTAGACTCTTCTAAAACCTTGAAGTAAATTTGGGATCCCTGTCTGATACAATGGACACCAGAACCCCATACAGTCTAACTATTTCATTTACATATCTTGGAGCCAGTTGGTCTAGTGAGTTATTCTCTCTAACTAGTAAGAAATGGGCCGAATTAGTCAATTGGTCCACCACAACCCATATAGCATCATTTTGCCTCAGATTCTTTGGAAATTCCATTATGAAATTCATAGTAATTCGTTCCCATTTCTAATTCAAAATAGGTAACGAATGAAGCTTCCCAACAGGAACTTGATGCTCAGATTTAATCTGTTAGCATGTTAAGCACATTGCTACATAGTCAGCCACTTGCTTCTTCATTCCTAGTTACCAAAAATGTTGCTTTAGGTACCAAGATGTATAGCAAATGTTGCTACATGCACCTCCTCCAGAATTTCCTTTCTCAAATTATCAATGTCAGGCACACATAACCTCTGCTTTAACCACAGTGTTTCATCTCTTAGCTCAAACTCAGAATTTGGATTCACTTTCAACTTCTCTATAAGTTTCACCATTTCAGGATCCTTACCTTGTACCTTTGTGATTCTTTCATACAACATCGGTCTCAGCTTTAGTGGGCTATCAATGCCTCATTATGCTCTAGATTTAACTCCACATTTAGAGTTCTTAATTAAATTAAGCTTGGTAACCTCGATAACTGAACCTGAGCTACATTACTATTCGACTTTTTACTCAATGCATCTCCCACCACATTATTTTTTTCCATATGATACTTAATCGTATAGTCATAATCCTTTAACAACTCTATCCATTTTCTCTATCTCATATTTAACTCCTTTTAACTCAATAGATACCTCAAGCTTTTATAATTGGCATATATCTGAAAAGTTTCTCCATACAAGTAATGTCTTCATATCTTTAGAGTAAAAACCACTGCTGTAAGTTCTAAATCATGTACCGAATAGTTTATCTTATGAGATCTTATTTGTCTCGATGCATAGGCTATCACCTTGCCATATTACATCAACACACATTCCAATCATTGATGTGAAGCACCACTATATACTGCATATCTACCAGTTCTTGATGGAATAGTCAACATCGGCACTGTAGTCAATTGATGCTTCAGTTCCTCAAAACTTCTTTAACAATCATCATTCCATTTGAAAACTACATTCTTCCTTAGAAATTTAGTAAGGGAGGTTGAGATCAATGAGAACCTCTCGACAAACCTCCGGTAATATCCAACTAATCCTAGGAAAATCTAGATTTCTGATATGTTCTTCAAAGCCTTCCATTTCATTACTGCCTCTATCTTCTTTGGATCCATTTGAATACCTTGCCTATTTACTACTTGACCCAAAAACACTACTTGACTCAGCCAAAACTCACATTTACTGAATTTGACATATATTTGTTTTTCCTCATAATTTGTAAGATTACTCTCAAGTGCTCAGCATGCTCTTCTCTACTTTTTGAAAACACCAAAATGTCAATGATAAACACTACCACAAAGTGATCCAAGTAGGGCTGAAACACCTTATTCATCAATGCTATAAAGCAGCTGGGGCATTAGTTAACCCAAATGGCATTACTAAGAACTCATAATGCCCATACTTGCTTCTTAAAGCCCTCTTCGGAACATCAGCCTCTGCTATCTTTAATTGATAGTACCTAGACCTCAAGTCCAACTTAGCGAACATCTGAGCTCCCTGTAACTGATCAAGCAAATCATCAATTCTAGGCAATGGGTACTTGTTCTTTACTGTTACCTGATTCAGTTGCCTATAATCGATGCACAATCTCAATGTTCCATCTTTCTTCTTTACAAATAACACTGGAGCTCCCCAGGGTGATACACTGGATCTAATGAACCCCTTTTCCAACAACTTTTGCAACTGAGCCTTCATTTCCTTCAACTCTATAGGTGTCATCCTATATAAAGGAACGGATATAGCAGTAGCACCTGGAATTAGATCAATTATAAACTCTGTTTCCCGATCTGGAGGTAAGCCAGATAGTTCAGCGGGAAACACATCCAGGAATTCCATAACCATAGGAATGTCCTACATATTTTGCTTAGTTCGGGTATCAATGATGTGGGCCAAATAAGCCTCACGTCCCCTTTGCATCAATCTCAAGGCACTTACAAATAAGATCGGTCTGGTGGATATTGCCTAACTAATACCTCTAAAAATTGCTCTCGGCTAATTAGGAGATTCTAATATTACCTCCTTAGTATAGTAGTTCATAATATCCCTATGAGCGGTGAGCCAATCCATGCCTAGGATAATATCTATCTCCCTTAACTGTAGTGCAATCAATTCTATCTCCAATTCTGCTTGATCAATTAGAATCAAGCACCTCTTGTAGACTTCTCCTATTACTGGCATACTACCTATTAATGAACTCACCTCTAATACATGTTTCAACAGTTATCTATCATAATGCAACCTAGATGCCATATGCGGTGTGATAAAGAATTTGTGGATCCAGGATCTAGCAATGCAAAAGCCTGAAAGCTAAATATAAGCAACACACCTACAATGACATCTGAAGAATCCTGAGCCTCCTGTCTGGTCATTGCATACACTCAGGCCTGAGACTGCGGTTGGTTGCTTTGAACCTCAATCTTGGTAGTAGGACTTCTAGAACTCATTCTGCCTCTACCACAGCCTCTCTGTCTAGACCCACTGGCTCGGCTTTGCTAGATTGTTGTTTCTGTTACATTCCTCCTCTTTTTCCAGACTGTGCTGCATATACCACAGAATAGTCCCTGATCTGATGATCAAATGACACGCATCGAAGGCAAGCTCCTGATAGTTTCCAACATTCACCACCGTGCTTCTTCCCATAATGCTCACAATTCGATAACTGACGTAATACTTCACCTCTTCCACTACCAGACTGTATAGAGTTACCCCTCTGTTTGAACCCCAACTGTCTTGATCGAGTCGGTGGTCTAAAAGATCAGTTGTAATACTTACTGAACCTTCTGCCAAAACTGCCCTAAGATTCACTAGGCCTCTTCAGTCTAGACTCTAATATGTTTTTAGACTGACTGTCATTCAACAATTGCTTAATTTAGATCGAGGCAGCGCATAGTTCCGAAAAACTACCCAAATTAGAAATGGCTAACCTCATCCAAATTTCCATGTTTAGCCCATCTTCAAATCTCCTATACTTACCTTCCTTAGTAGGAATCAAGGCAGTAGCATACCCTATCAATTCGTTAAACTTTATCCCATACTCTGCCATAGATAAACTACCCTACTTTAGATCTAGAAATTCCTTCATCTTTTTGTCTAGGTAGATCTTAGGCATATAATTCTCCTTAAAGACTCTCAAAAAGTCTAACCACCTCAGGTTACAAGGCCTGGTAGTACTGTCTGGAACAGTTTTCCACCATTGGTAAGCTGGGCCTTGCAGTAAGGAAACAGCATAGTCGAACCTCTCATTCGACTCACAATCCATCTGGTAAAAAATCCTCTCCGTTCTCTCTAGCCATCCCTCGGCCTTTGCAGGGTTTGTAGTTCCTTAGAAGTCCACAACCCCCTACTTTTGCAGTTTATCGTACCTCCTTTCCCTTCTCTACAGAATGCTTAAAGGCATTCTCTCCAGTTGAGAAACAGAAGACTCCCTACCGGCTTCTATTAACTCTAGGCCGTTTATATCAGCTGAGCCAACTTGATCACCTATGGCAGATGACCTATAATAGATAATAGCTCTAATAACTATCTGCATTTCTCACGATAACTATGTCTAACATTCCTATATCTACCTATGGATGCCAACCATGCTCTGATACTAACCACTGTAGCTCCCCACTCCTGACAACCCATACACGTACACCCATTATACGTCCATGCATTTGCCTGACGAAAATGGCATGCTAACTATATCACTTTCACATATCGCATGGCATCATAAATTAAAAACATAAATATCACAATGTCTAAGACCCAAAAATTCATCATTTCATTTCATAAACCATGATTTACAATGTAGCATTACTACAACATCCATGTTTATACAATATCGACAACCTATCAGACTCTACAACTCTGTCTACAGAATATGCTACATACATGAGGAAAATAACAAAAATTTAACTAATTCCTTTAGTTCCAACTGACCAACCTTTGAGCTATGCCTTCTACTAAAAAGTTGTACTAAATCCCTTCTAAGCGGTATTAGAAGCTAATTCTTCACTTTGAACCTAAAAAGTCAACTTTGCAATTTTGGTGAGTTTTGTGAACTCAGTTGAGTAACCATCCTAGATGGTTCACTCATATCACACATATCACAACAATTTACACGTTTGCATAAATCACATAATTCATATTTATTAACATGTAGCATCACGACATACTTTGATCATAAACTTTCGCATTTTTTGATCAATTCGATTCCACATTTCAATTGCAATCATTCAAATCATATAATTCATGTGCGTATGTAATGTTCATGAGACTTATGTTCATTTATTTTGTTATTATGACCGAGTATCTTTTCCACTGTCCCGTATCTGTTGTGGATACCAAGCTCATTTATACTGTCCCTTATCTGTAGGGAATACATGCCTTATTTTATATAATGAGCCATAGGCTCTTACCACAATCTGAGCTTTAAGCTCTTTTTCACTGACGACACCGGTCACAATTGCCTTTATCTTTCATGCATTCATGTAATGAAATGCACCACGCGTATTCAATCATTATGCTTATTCAATCACATTCACATTCTTTCTCATTCACAATTGTCATCGGACTTTTAGTCCGACATTCAACATTTAACTTGAGAAACAAGTAGTCAATCACATTCACATTCAAATAGCACTTCCAATATTTTATTCATGCATAAAATGCCTTGGACATTAAATATCTGGAAATTAGTACATAAACATCACATAACAATTCAATACATAATTTAATAAACAAACAATCATAGTGAGACCATCTTAGGTTACTCACAGTTTGCTCCAGATAGCTTATTGCCTCGAGATTCTGGCAACGTATGGATGAGGTCGCTCTAATTGCTCCTCCATATCATGCAACACATAAATTTACACACATTACAACTTTGCACAATTATATAAGTACTCATTTATGGACATATGTATATATGGATTATGTACAATGCATGCTCAATGACAATTCGAGGTACGCTTCCTTTATACATGTCTAATAATCAATTAACATCGTCTTTCAATCATTCTTTAATACCTAATACAATTTCCTTACCCTAATCACTTAATTCATCATCTACTAAGCTCATTCAAGATCCTATTCTAGCCTAATTACATCATAGGAAAGCATGGATAAGTCAATAATTTATATATGTTCATGATTTGGGACAATTGGCATAACATTCACTATGGATGGCAAATTAAGGTCATTCAAGTATGATTTCTAAAAGGACTTCGATTTCTACAACTTTTGTGAAGACCTCAAAGAGATATTTTGCCATCTAAAGGGTCAAAATTGCACATTTATGTAGGTATCCTGAGAATGTCTGCCCAGCGGACATGAAGTCCGCCTAACGAACCTTTACTAGCCAATTTCCAGATTTCCCACTCGTACCAGTTATATCTAACACATTTATGCATATTTTATCATTCGTACTTCAATTTCTCTTCCTTCTTACCTCCATTACAATTCAAAACATCCACAAAACACATCATAAAAAATTATTTATCATAATCACATAAACATAACATCAACCATGTCTATACGTTCTTCAATATTTTAGCACATATTCAACTCCATTGTCACCTTCCCTTTATCTATAAACTATCATCCTAATTCTCCTCACTTCGAGACACTATACTATCACTTTCTTTATCTTTTAATTCACTCTACTTCACCTCTATTTCAATTACTAACATCTATATTATTACACACTAAAACAAAACATATTAATATCCACATTCATCATCAATTTTCTATACATGTTCAACTTCATTTCTACCTTCATTTCACTTCTAACTTATCATTCTAATTTACCTAATTTCAAGACACTACATCAGCCCCTTATTTAACCTTAAAATCATTATAGTTCATCCATATAATAACTACCTAAAAATTTATGTAATTAAGCATTAAAAATAGAACATGAAAACTTCATTTATCTGTCAAATTTTCTGCACTTGTTCCACTTCATTTTTGAACTCCATTTATCTGTCAAATTTTTTGTACTTATTCCACTTCATTTTTCACCTTCATTTCATTCCTAATTATCACCTTAATTCATCTTATTTCAAGACACCATAGTACTCCTTTTTATTAGCTCTAAACTTTCTTTAGTTCATCTCTAAAACAATTAAAGAAATTCGTGTAATAAACCAAGAAAACAGAACATAAATATCTAATTTACAAATCAAAAATTCTGCACTTCTTGTTACACCATTTTAATGATCTTTCAAGTTCAAACTCATCTCTACAACAACTTATGAAAGGTTAATCATCTTATATGCAAAAACAAGACATTTATATGCCCACTTCATCACTCACGATTCACAAACATAATTTCGTGATCAATTCATAAATCTCAAATTACTCATCAAATTAGTTTCATTTAACACTACCCATGATGATCAAAGCATAACTTACTTAATAAGATTTCAAGTTCTTCAAGATCTCACTTAGCCCTAGCTTTCTTCTCCTACACGTGCTTCATCGTCTAAGGTGGTAAGGCTGGGTTTTTTGTGAGAAATGAAGGAGAGAGCAAGATGGAAGTAGCAATTGATAGATAAAAGTAAGGTATAACGCTAATGGAAGTTTGGTTAATAAAAAAAAATGTGAAGAAGGAGAATGAAGAAGAGACTCATGAAGGAGATAAAGAAGATAATAAGTGAAAGACAAGAAATTCTTGTCTTTCACTAGTTAAATTTCGTATAAGTTATGTGGGGAGTGGTAGTGAAACTTGTCATTGCCACTTATCACTCTACCATAATCCCATTTGGACCCTTTTATAACTAGTCTATTTAACTCCAAATTTTAATCCAATTGTCTCCTAAATTTCAACGACATTTGTCAAAAATTCCTAAAGTCATTTATTACAATTTCTATTGCCATTTGACTCTTATTTCTACTATCATAAATCAATTATCTTACCACTTGACATTTTTCCTAGTCCAAAAGTACCCCAAATTTTCACAATTTTTATAAATTTCACCAAAATTTATAGATCCATTCTTATACACACCGATGAAATTTTCAATACACATAAACCACAATTCATTTCAAAAATCACATTTATAATTTAATTATACTTGAAAAATGTCAATGAATGTATGTACAATCATTTTACTATATCCAATTATCAATTTAATGTGTATGTGTACTAAATGATGTATGAGCATGAAATGCACTTTTTTTTAACTTCTCAGTAATCTCTAATATACTATATTCTAAGTTTAGATAATGGGATGTTACAATCCAAAGGAAGTGTTTAGAGAATAGTGTAGAATTCCAGAATGAAGTTCAAAGGGTCTTCATTAGGAACCCCATAGACGGATGACAGCATATTATAGTGGATGCTCTTTAATTCATAGTTTCTCACTGCCTCTCCTAAAAATATGCATGATGTGGCAGTACCGATCATCTGTCTAGCATACTCCTTCATTACTAACTACCTTTCACCCATCTTTTTGTTATCAACTTGATCTTTATACTTGGGTTCCTCGTGATCATCTTTAAAGTCCCTTTGATGTCTTTATATTTAGTGCAAATTATCAATAAAAAGGAACTGGTTCACTATCTAGAGATCTCCTTCCTAGCATCAACTAAATGAGTTCACTTCTAGAGACCTCCTCCCTAACACACACTAACTATGGAAAGTACAGAATTAATAATAAAAATTAACAAAACATATTAACAAAATAACACTATAAAATATGTATGCAAGAATAAACACAAACAATCAAAATCACTTTAGCAAATAAAAACAATAAAAATTAACTTAAGTCTAAACACTAAACACCTCCCCAACAACAACGCCAAAAACTTGTTATGCCCAAATAAGTTCTAAAAATACCTAGGCTATCCTACTCATAAGTATATAAGGTAGTTGTAGTGATTGCCGAGGGTCATCTCCCATAGAGGTGAAATTGGTCAAGTTAAATTAACGTTGAACAAAAGCAAAAATAAACATAGATGCAATCCTAAACATTCTATCCTGATTTGTTGAGTGAAGACTTTAAAGAAAATCACAAAATAGATTGAAAAGTGAACGGAATCAACTAGGAGAAAAGAAAAATAGATTAATTGAAATGGAAGACTCTTGAGAATTAATTTCTCTAATTTAATCTCCTATGTATGATTAAAGGAAATGATTGGATAGTTGTCTTATTAAAATTAACAGTGGGTTCTAAATCAACTTGAAAAATGAACTAATCTAACTTTTATATTCAATAAGTTATTATCCAAATTAGTTATGGAAACTCGAATACTAATTTCCATTTACATTAATGTATTTCTAGCTCTTAACCTAAGCGTCCACAGTTTCTTGATCAATATTAAATTTCTCCTCTTAGTCCTTCATTTAATACTAAAAATGATGCAAAGTTTGGTCATTTTAGTACATCCATTCAGCTCAGAAACTACAGAAATAAATAAGACAATAAATTTGTAACTCAATCATACATCGTCAAATAAAATAGCTATATTAATTCTCAAGAAAAAGAGATCATCTCGTTATAGCATAAACACAGTTCATCATCTTTATACACTTCAGTCCCATGTTATTGTCAACAAAAGTATTAAAGCAATAAAATAGTGAATACTAAATGAACTATGAAAAGATAACAAAGTAACAGTCGGTTAAGCTAACGAAGTAATAAGTTCAGTAAATAAACAAGAAGCACTATAACAGAAGAATAACATATCAAGCAAATAGAAATCGATTGAATGAGGTGTGGTGGTCTCCTACCATTCTTAACCTTCCCTCGTTAGCTCTTGCCTTCTGCTTCAGCATGTTCTCACTAGATGGCTAAAGGCTTAGTTATGCTTCTAACTCTCTACCATGTTTCTCTCTTCTTCACCAACTCTCTCTATTCTCTTCTCTTCTTCCCTTATTTCTCTCTATTTTCTCTCTCCCAAAGTGTCCGCCACCCTCCTATCCTTTCTATTTGTAGCATCATCTAGGTTTAGGTTTTTGTCCCCCTTTAAGTTACAACTTCCACGTAATAAAATAGAAGGATTAAAAGACTATATAAGAATTTGCACGAGGGTGAGTATGGCAGTCATAGGTATGACTCATTGTCACCCTGTGCAGTCGTGGTCATAGTGGTGACATGTTCAGTTGCCACCATGACTAACTTGTCATGGTGGTGGCAAGTTAAGTCACCACCGTGACGTAACATATCACTGTGTTGACGTGCTTATTTACCACCTTTCTTTGTTTTCATCTTTTCCTTTCATTCAAATTTATGTCAACTTTTCCTTGAACCTTCATGCAAAACTTATAAAATAATCCAATTAACATTCATGCAATACTCACACCATTTTCACTCAATTTATCTCATATTTAGATCAAAACATAAGGATTTTTAACCAAAATCATGAAATGAAGGCAATTAAAAGCAATAAAAACTGGACACAACATTTAGGAGAGCAGACATAGGGACGTATGGGATAACAAAGATTTCTTCATTCTTTCTAATTTACCTTCTCTTTAAAACACTAAAATCTGTGAAAAATTTATGGGGAATCAATTTAGTTTTTTCATCAACATTGATTGAGAGCTAGAGAAATTGAACGAGAGTTTCACTCCCACTCATCATTCTTATTCTCTATTATTTTGGTTTGATTTTAGATTTTTTTGTTTCAGTTTATTCTTAATACAATGGAATTTACTGGATCAAATTCAATTGATATGAGTATTATTTTCATTTTGATGATGAGCTAAATTGTTCTTACTGAGGGTTTGCATCTATATTTAATTGAATGTTTTGTGTTAATAGTTCTCATTAATATATATCTTACCACGATTGAGTCTATTGTGTTGAATGACTAGTTAATATATTAGCCACCTATTAGTCTTAAGATATTGAGTAAAGAATCGAAAGATGAAACTTGATATTAGAACTAAACAAGCAATTAACCTAAGAATGAATTATAAATATAAGTTCTATGGACTGCTTAATTTGTAACTTCGAATAGTTGGTAACTATTAGTTTATCAATGTGAGAATTATTAAATTTATAGTTGCTAATTTGATTGAAGAGAGAACAAAGCTGCAGATTATATTAATAGGAAGTTTAAGAATTTAGGCTTGAAATTGGATCGAAGTGTAAACCTTAGGTTATCTTTGAAAGGTTTAAATAAATTATGTGAAATTGATTCTTTTTGCTTAATTTCATAATTTCATAACCTCTATACCTTCTTGAATTTGATTCTTTAATTTCTTTTTTTTCAATCAAGTTATTACAGTTAACAACTTCCTTGTGAGATGACCTTGGTGCGTCCTCCATACACTATGGCAATTTTGTATAATTGCATGTGAAGCATTTAGGTAGTGTTAAGTAGAGTGCAATAAGTTTGTTAAGAAAAAGCTTAGATATCATTTTATAAATGGTGTTATAATAAGATATGGAGGCAAAAATCCTTGAGATTAATTGCATTAGCAATCTTAGGATAAGGGATGAATTAAACTCTTTAAGCATTTTTCTTGAGGAGAGAAACTCCTTAATTATCTATACTATCAAAGCACCAGTGATGTCCTAAGTAAATTGGGAAAGGAAGGCATTCAAGTCATCAGGCCCTAGAGCCTTTCTTAGATTCAAACTAAATACGCATTCCTTGATTTCCATCACAAAAGTTGGTTTCTTCAATTCCACCTGTAAAATAGCATCAAAAGGATTTGAATGTCACAATAGGTTAGTCATAGTCTGAGATCTTAGCTAATTTAAGTTATTTCAACTAAGAACTCATTTCAAATAATCAAGAACCAAGCCTTGAATGGAAGAATTGTCTTTTACTAGTTGGTTGTCCCTATCCAATAAGTAGAGAATCTTGCTGGAATTTCCTCCAACAAGGATAAAGTTATGAGAGAACTTGCTGTTTGCATCGTCCTCCTTCATCCAATAGCCTTTTGAAACATTAGAGAATTATGCTCCTATAAAGCCTTGGTGTATCCTTCGAGGGCAATAATTTCCTTATACTTTGGATCCATATTGATTGGATTCAGATGAGTTTGCTTTTATAACTCCTTCAACTTTATTTTTGCAGTATATAATCATTGAGCACAAGAGTTTCTATCCTTTAAAAGAATCTTCAGCCTGTTTTTCATCAATTTTAACTTTCTCATCAGCCGAAAGGACTTACACCCTTAGATCCTATTCTCCCACACATTTTTACTAAATCCAAAAAATCATCTATATAGGCTAAGAAATCAAAAAACTTAAAAGAGCATTATGATGTCCTTGACTGCTGGAGACTATGGCTTCTATAAATAAGTGATCAGACCGCACAGGGGGACCAAACTGAGCAAATGAAATAGGACATTGATCAGGGTAGAGATGGTTGACCAACACCCTATCTAACTTCCTCTTAGTGAAGCTTATCCCTTGTTGTTTATTTTTCTAAGTAAAGCAAAAGCCTACATAACTCAAATCAAAGTGTTTCAGTAAGCCCAAATGGGTTTCTAACTCTCTACCAACAACGTTATGAACTCTATCCCTATAAAATTTTGAAGAGTTTAAGACATAGTTAAATTATCTAACAACCATCCAAAGAATAATTAGAGAAGATTTTATAGGACTTATATTAGATCCTCCCATAGTTTGGCTCTTTGGAAAGAAAAATTAGAGACATATAAAATTTTCAATTCAAAGGAAAACTAAGAATCAAGATTATTACTTACTAAGTGAACAAACTGATCAAAACTGCATTAAATAGTAGCTTGAATCACGTCTTTATCATAAGCAAAAACAATCCTACCATTATAATGGAACTAATGATTGGAGCCAATTATCCAATTTACACTAGAACCTTCATAGTGTCAAGTAGTTAATGAGCTTTGATGTGAGTCTCCAATAAGCCCAAAAAGCAAGGTTTCTTCTCTAGTAGTAAATCATTTAATTAAAGCTTTTTGTGACGATCATTCATTCCTCAAATATTCCAAAATATCAAGAAAAATAATTAGAAGAACTACCAGCCTCCCCTGGCCTTCTTCCTCTTACTACCAAATTTCCTACTTAGGGTTAAAGAGCACATTTTCCATTAGAATATTCAATTGGTCCTATAAATGATCCTCCTCAAACACTGCATCATCACCCAAAATCTTAATGCCCAATCCCTTGTCTAAATCAACCTTAGATAAGTTGCTAGGCCTTTTATCAGTTTCTAAGTCTACCTACTTATCATATTCCCTTAAATCCTTCAATTCTGAATACTCACATGTTTTAAACAGCTTCCTTGTTTCTTTCTATACCCTCTTACCCAATTGAGGCTTCTAGTTTTAAAAAAACCTAACTTTATTGTTGACCAGCACCCCCACTTCACTAACTTTATGGTAGGTAACAGCTCAGGTAATTCATACCTCATCCTCACTTCAATAGATATTCGAGCATAACATATTTCTCAAACTTGATAGTATGAGAATCAAATGCAAGAGGCTTACCTATGGAGCTGGCAAGAAAGCTCAGACCATCTAAATTCCAATATTCCAAGGGAACATTATAGAAGTTAATCCAAATGGGAAATGATTATATGCCATTTATGTCCAATTCTAAACCCGGAACCCATTTTTTCACAAGTAATGGTTGTCCACCAATATGAGGGTTGTTTACTTAGGAAAAAATCAACTAGACTACAACATCAAGATCTAGCTCCAGATTACAAAATCGTTTTTGGAGGGGAAACCATTCCATTTATGAAAGTGGTATGAAATAGCTTAGGTTTATACAGAGGATGTTCAGAGCACACAACACCCCTCAAAGATTTAGCATAATCCCTTTTAGGAGTTAGTAACTTTCCTCAACTTTTATTCACATCTAAGAAGTTGCATATGGAGGGAAACTCTAAGTCCAGGCCCCTACCATTTTGTTGGACTTTTGAGAGATTCAAGCAATCACCAATGACTAAATCCATTAAACTTGCCTAAATAAGAAAACTACTAGTAAGAGACGGGTTACTTTCTAAAAGTATAATGTTACTGATCAGTTTAAGGGAAATTCAGAGAGAGAAAGGGAAGTAATCTTATCTGATTGGTAATAGAAAAGTTTCACTCTTATTAAAACTAAACTTCCTAGTTATAATTAAAGCAATACTTTAATTATAATTATAAATTAATTTTTATAAAATCAAATATCTTATATTTGATCTTAAAGTTTCATAAACATCATTATTAAGTCTGACTTAACTTTAAAAAATTCTCTTTTTAATTGCTCTTTATACGTAATCCATTAGGTTTATAATATATTGATAATAATTATAAACAATCATTGTAATTATACTTAGAATTAGATAAATTAAAAATCCTTTAAATTAATCTTTAATTCTCCAACTAAATAATTTATAATCGTAAATCAAGATTGACATCTAGCAATATGTCATGACTACCCAAATATTAAAAATGTCAAAGGGGTTTGACTTAACTTGTATATGTATACTTATGGTGTATAATTTAATTCTTTTATCTTCCAATGTTCAAATAGCAATTGGAAATGTAGTTTGGATTTAGTGTCTACTCTTTTAAACCAAATCATATTCATTCTTACTAATTAGTAATTGATTTATAATCAACATTTTAAAATATCTTTTCAAATCTCAATTCTCTCTGGCTAGAGAATTCCTTAAACTATTACTAATCAAAAATAGTAGAATATTCTCTCTAACTACTTTATAGTGACGATTCTTTTATTGACTTACTTAACTATCTGCAATAGTTCATACTATATCCAAGTACTACTGACTAAGATACTCTAAATAGAAAAGGTCATAAGTAGCATGAAAACATAGTATTTCCCACAAGAGATATTTTGAAAATCTCAAGTCTGTGTTAATTATACAACTATAAGGAGATCCACAAATACATAAGTAATATTACATTTGGGGTCCTTATAATTAGGTTAGTTCAATGAACTTATTCTCTAATAAGCACCTATATATTTCTTTCAGTATTTCCGTACTTTAAGTTATGATATTAGTTACTTTATTCATAAAACAAGAAATATAATGAATGATTTTTATGATTTCATCAAGATCCTATCTTAATGAAACTAAAACTAAGACTAATTTAGGAATAACATAACAAATTGAATCTTATAATTACAATCTTATCATAAGTTTAATTGCACAATGGTTGAACATAACCACATACATTTTAGAGGGGTGGAGAATACTAAAGAAAGAGTTATAAATGAAATCATACAAAAGGCCACGTAACAACTTGTAATATCATAAGAGATATGCGGTCAGCTTCTTAATGTAAAGCATATATGCCAATAGAACATAATAATTTGGTTACACGTTGGATAGTTGTTGCTTAATATGACGTAGTTTGGGTTAGCCACTATGTTGTGTCCCTAGATCTAAATACTTGATATTTGCTTGTAAAAGACCTTGTTTACTCACATTTATTTAAATTAATTTCTCAAAAAATTTATTTTAAGGATTTTTTAATATTAAAATTTTAATTGTAATTAACAAAATACATACAAATAAGTAATGTTTTTATTAAAAAAATATTTTTACTTTAAATTATGACCTTAAGGATATACACTAATAATTTGTATCCTCAAAATTTTGCTCCTTTGTTGGTCATTTCTTAGTGTGGTCCTCAAAACTAGGTACACGCATTTATGTGATCTTTTTGCAAAATATTAGTTCCTACTAGCACATTTATCATAATATACATGTATATGTTTTATGCAATCACCGTATGCTTTGTTTATCATGAAACATTCCTTTATATTTAAGAAAATGATGCTTTATATAAAAATGATCGAAAATTTGGATAGCTTGGCTATGAATATTTTATTTATCCCTAACTAGTTTCTTTGTCAACAGGTTTTAACAAAAAAATCTCTTTTTAAAATTGAAATAACTTATCAACAAGAAGAAGAGGCTAAGCTGCACCATATAGAGGTACTTAGTAAACTAACGTAATGTTTTGTTGGCTGGAATGATGATTCCATTATTAATATTTTTTAATAATAAGCTATTCTAAAAAATATATATAATATATAATTTAACCTGAATCTTTTTCTTTTTTGAATTTGAGGAAAAAAATAAAGACCCTATTTGGCGATCAGCTGATTGCATTAGCCATTAGCTGATAGCTAATTATATCAGTTGATTTGACTAGCGGATTGCATTAGCTGTTTGTTAGATATGGTTGGTAAAATTAGTTGTTTAGTATTAGCTGTTTATGTGTAAAATGACTTATGAGGACATTACTTTAAAAAAATTATAAGGGTATGAATATTATATATTTTAGTATTTCGTTGAATATTCTTATAAAAATTTAGATTTTAGATATATAATTCTAAAAAAATTAAGTTTATCAATCTAATAAAAAACATATATATATTTTGTTTCTTTTTTTAGATGACGTCATCTAATCATACAAAATGAGAGAAGATTATGTTTTGTATAAACGTATAACTAATTGTTAAGTTTATGTCTTGTATGAATATATAAAGCTTATGTTTGGTTAACCTTTTGACTGAACGCTTTATTAATTATTTAATGTTGGTATCGTATATACATGGATTCATTATCCAATTTTGAATCATTTTTTTATGATGAATTGATGAAGGCAATCATTATTTCTCTAACTGGGGAAGGGAATAAATATTTCTACCAAGTCATAATTGAACATTAGACTTTTGAATGTGAATCCTAAAATGATTTATAAAAAATTAAGAATGAGAAAAGATAATCTTTTTGAGCTTATATGATGAGTTGAAAATTTTATGAGGCTTAAAAGGAATCATTCATTTGATTGTGAGGTGCAATTGCTAGACTATTCCCGACCACTGAAATGTTGATCAGAAAAAGGGTTACTCCCCTAATTGAATTGGACGATTGCCTCTCTTGGTTTCACCCAATGGAAACTCGAGCAGAGTCTTGAATGTCTGTGCTGCTCTTTAACTAGATCACTTTGTATATAAGTATTGATTCTAACTACTATTTTAGGACCATATGTATAGATGATATTAAGGTTTGGCTTTTGAGTGAATTATTTGCTAAGATGGATTGCCACTATTGTATGACCATATAGATAAATCCTATGAAAATAAGGATTATGTTTTTTGAAATGTATGATTTTGAAGGTTTGAGTTGAATTTCAAAGCTTTTATATACAAAGCTTAAACAAATCTATACAGCTTCTATTAAATAACAAAGAGTACATGGGATTATTATCCATAGTGCCCTGCTTCAAAGATTTAGTTGCAGGAATTATAAAAGAGCATCTAAAAAATTTTGTTTATATTCCATACCTACCAATCAATCAATCTAAATTCAAAAACTGACTAACTAAAGAGATATTATCATTCTTCTGCATATAGTTATATACAAAAAAAATATGGAACATAGGTTGTTAAGTAGATTCAACTTTGAAAGAGATATTTAATATTAGTATCATCTTACCAGTAACAAGTAAGATTCCAAGACAATGGTTCAATTTCAGTACAAGTCTGATACTCTTTTAGTACAATGAGGGAAACATAGGACTGTAATTTGCTAATAATCATGTAAAAAGCATAATTTACATGATTGAACTCTATTGTCTAAGCTTAGATCAGTATTAAAAAAGCACCTACATTAAAGAAACAATTTTGATCACAGACTGGGCATGACTTAGTGGCAAATTAGTTTGGCAGAAACTTTTCCAAGACTCCTACTTCTGTTCTTCTTCATTTCTAAGCTCATATGATTCATATACAGAATTCACAGTGTTCCTCACTGCCTTTCTAAACTCAGGCAACCTATCGTTCAATAACTCTGTAGTCATTCGAACTAGCAAAACTAACCCAAACTCTTCCATTCCTTCCAACCCCTAAAACACACACCACCATAAATTTCTCATCACATTTGAGATCCCACAAAATCATGATTATGCCCGTGCAAAGACTCAAAACTTTTTAATGAAACTTTACTATTTTAGCGATGGAATGGGAGATGGATACAGCGGCTTTGGCCCTGACTTTAGGGTTGGCATGGCTAACATAAGCATGGAGCTTGCAAAGAAGAGGCTGAGGATTCATGGAAGCCACCATTGTGTTGAGTGCTCGGTCAGCTTCTTGACATACAAAATGTTTATCCTAAGAAGCTTTGAGCAGTAGCTGTAGAACCACACATATACACATGCACGTGAACATATAATCAAAATGAAAAGTAGGAATGGAAAGAAACAGAAAGTTGAAGAGAACGGAGATGGAATTGGTGTGTCTGTATGTATAAATAGATAGATACCGAGTTATCAAATGCATCAATCATGGAATCGAGCAATTTGTCACTAAAAGCATTGAAAATATCAAAAGAAGCCATTATTGTGGTCTCATAGCCTTTACCACCACCACAATCACCTTTTCCTTACACAAAACTCATAAAGTGTCAATCTTTAGCAACACCCACTACCAAAAAAAAACACAAACAGCTTCAAACCCTCATGAATTGGGAGATTAGAGGAAACGAAAGTCTTATAGGATCAGAAGTAAGCGCGATGAGTGATGAATTGCAAACGGCCTATCATTATTCAGTGATTCGCAAACCTTTGTCCTAGGTTAAGGCTTCATGCGAGATAAAAGTGAGGGATGCGGAAAAGATTGTTTGATTGGCCAAACTCTATTAAATACCTATTTTAGTTCAAGGAATACGAAGAAAGGAATCAAAGAAGAAGAAACGGAGTGGAAGAACATAATCCGTAGAGCAAGAAAAATTGGAAAAAGCCAAAAAACCAAGTAGAAGAAGAAATGTGGGAAACTGTTGAGGAGTTTGAGCGAGAACGTTTTGCTTCACTGAAGAAGATGAAGTTGGCTATAGGCAAGACCATCATAAATGAATTAGTTACTTCGAAACACTTCATTGAATGAGCTTGTAAAAAATTAGCTGATTGGGTTAAATTAGTCAACCCAATCAACTTCTAACTAAACAAATAATCAACTGTTTAATATGGATCAAACCAGTCATTTGAGTCAAATAGCTGAAAAACTATTAACTAAACACATCCAAACTCCCCTATCTTTATTATTTCCAGTCATATTAGAAATAAACAAAAATATCCATATTAATTATCTGGATTGAGTTCGGCCTCTCACTCTCTCTTTATCTCTCTCTCATTGTCTAATAGCAGTTAGGACGGTGTCACCGATGCCGAAGACACATCCAACGTAGTTTCCGTCGACGACTTACTGCTGGGCTTATGCTCCCTAGTTCCTGTAATGGGCTATTTGTGGATTTCCCTCAGTAGTTCATTGTTGGTCAATCTTATCCACTGTTGCTGGTACAGAGAAGGGCAATCCCAAGTGCTTGGAGCATTTCCTGAAATTGAGTATCCAAGTGTTCCTGAAGTTTGGGATCAAGAAATGAGATCCTTCTTGCTTTTTAAATGCTCTCTCACCTAGTGAATCACATGTTGCCCATCTACGAATGATAGGTCCACCGGCTTCTTTGTTAGAAGTTTTGATAGGCTCCAAATAAAAGAACTTTCACAAAATATGTATTTATATTGATAACAACACACACAAGATGAAAATATTTCTCTCTAAGTGCTACTACACTCTTCCTCTCAATATTTCTTTTCTCACAAAGAGCTACAGCTCTCAAAACACTTCTTCTTCTTTCAAATACTCTCTCTCTCTTCTTTTTCTCTCTTCTCTCTCATTCATTCATAAATGGTTACAAGATCACACATATATAGACATGCTAAAAGACTTCAAATACAATTTGATTACGTCTTTTACTCATCCTTATCCACAAGACTTCAAATTCAATTCAATTACTTCTTTGACTCATCCTTATCCACAAGACTTCAAATTCAAGTTGATTACTTCTTTGACTCATCCTTATCCACAAGACTTCAAATTCAATTTGATTACTTCTTTGACTCATCAAGTAACTCATCCTTATTCATAATGAAGGAGGGTTTGTATTTTCTAACATCCCTTTTCTGACAGCGTGAAAAGATCCAACTGAAACAGCACTACTGAAATAATCACGGCGCCGACGTCCGCTTCCAATTGAAACTGACAAGATATCAACTCCATCTTGAATAGCAGCATCGAAGCCCGCCAAAATGTCAGCATCCACACATCCACCCCAATAAACCTTGTAGGAAGCGGCTCTTACCATAGGTGATCCTCCCTTTGCTGTGCCATTGGCAGAACCAAGCAAATTTGCCCCTGGAACAAAACGACCAGTTGCAATGGAGAGGGTGTGGGTACCATGACCATCAGTATCTCTTGCAGTGCCATTAAGGGGTTGTCCTAGACGTGCCGCGTAACCCTTTTTAAAGTACCTGGCCCCAATCAGCTTCCTGTTTCCGATGACATTTATATGAATGTATTCTTCACACTGGCATATGAAGTCCGGATCCTCCGTTCAGGATTATTCTATCGTCCAATAATAAACGACGTCGCTTCTGCTTAAAAATTTTAAGCAACTACTTCACACGCCCACATGCACAGGCACTTATTTTTTTTACCTTTTTATTTTTATTTTTATTATTTAATTATTACTTTAATATAAAATAAAATAAAATAATAATTATAATTATATTATTATTAATTTTATAAAAATTAAACTTAAAAAAATTGGATGTTTTTTATTTTTATTTTAATTATTTAATTATTACTTTAATAAAATTAAAATTAATTATTATTTTAATAAAAATTAAATTATAATTATTAATTTTATAAAAAATTAAAATAAAAAGATGCACTAGTTTTAATTTTGTTTTTTAATTTTTATTTTTAAATAAAATTAAAATTAAAATGATAAAAAATTGTGTCAATTATTCAAAAAAATTTGTTTCTTTTATTTAACTTTAATTTTTAAATAAAAAATTTAAGATAAAAATTTAAATTTTAAAAATTAATTCATTTATTAAATTATACAATATACTATATATGTCGAATAATTTATTTTGATTTCAACGACATATTTTAGTTGATTAATTTACTAATTTTGTTTATATAATTTATAAACTATAGAATTTTATACATAAACAATTAATTTTATTTTTATAAAATTAATAATAATATAATAATTATTATTATTTTATTTTATTTTATTTTTAATTAAAGTAATAATTAAATTAAAAAAAACATAAGTGCACGCCCGTGCACCTGGGCGTGTGAAAGCGCTACTTAAAATTTTTAAGCAGAAACGATGTCGATTATTTATTGGATAGAGTAGGACAGGACAAACCCGAACTCCTGGTATATTACACCAAAGCCTAAACGTATATAGAATATATAAAGTTCAACGAAACAGCTATTTTCTCCATACAAGAGACGTAGGAAAACCTGTTGCATTTTACTCCATCTTCTGTTTCACAGTATCCTTTCCACCTTGATGGAATTGGTCCCATCCCTTCATCACTGAAACTCTTTGATTCA
>JANIIA010268109.1:0-22449 GCA_027478495.1 Erythroxylum alaternifolium | reverse complement strand
ATAAGGTACGAATTAAATTGCGCTTTATTATGATTCGTGTTAATCATTTTATAGAATTAAATAGATCTTGGTTTTCGAGAAATCAAAAGTCACAAAAATGTTTTGTGATTATTCCGCTGCGGTCGGATCAGATCCGGATCCGGTTTCCCAACAATTCATTTGTTACTTCACTTTTTATTCACTTTCATTTTAACTTTTTCTCTTTAAGTCTAGAACCTCTAAACACTCTCACTTCTCTTTAACCGAATTCTAAACCTCCAGTCTCTTCCGATTTTTACTTACTTGAAAGGCAATACGTCGTTCAATAAGTTGTCCACAAAGCACGATCAATTATCAGCATGAAACCAAGTCTTGGGATAAGGAAAAAAGAACAGGGCAATTGATTACAAAGCACCTTTCATATTCTTTTCAGATAAGGAAGGTACCTACTTTCATTCTCTTTGCAATAAGCGAATTATAGTTCCAAAATATTTTCATTTTGAGACTTTAGATAGATTAGATTTGTGAGACAAGGTTAAAAATTTAGCAGAGAGAATTCAATGGGGACAGTTAATTCAATTTCAATACCTAGTTTATGAAGAACTTACCTTAGAATTATTTACATCCCTTCAGTATGAATCCAATAAACCTAGCGAATTGTGTTTTAGGTTACGGGAACAACCTTATGAGCTTAAATATGAGACTTTGTATGAAATTTGTGGTTTCCCTGAATCTTCTTTAGTGGACCAGCATAATGATTTTCATGTCACCCTTTACTGGACTAAACTAACTGGGTTAGAGCGTTTTGACACTAATAATGCACACAACAACATCATTAAGAACCACGAACACTTGTTGCTACACAAATTCATGTGTCAAACTATTTTGGACAAAATGGAAACCAACAAGTATTCAGCAAAGGAACTTTTCATGTTGTGGTGCATTGACCATATTGTCCTAGTTTGCATAACCACCCACATCTTTAACGCAATTATTACTACTCGACCTAATAGGAACAATAACTTAGGAATGGGTTACTTTGTTTTGGCTATAGCTAATTGCTATAGAGTTGAGTGTAATGGACTCACAGTCTACTGTCATGAATTCATAAACCATCATCATCTGTGGAAAACTGAAATCTTGAAGTCCTATAATATGGAACTTCGGGATATTAGTGCCAAGACACATGTCAAGATTAAGACCATTCAAGTGAGTTCAAATGCTTAGCAATAACAAGAAGAGGATCTGACCAACAAGGAGTCTGAGGAGGAAGAAGAAACAAAAGAGCCAGGTTGGAAGAAAGTGCTTGATACAATCTCCACGAACACCAAAGTAATTACAGATACACTTGTAGAGAACTACAGAAGAATGAAGGAGATGGCCCAAATACAACGACATCAAAGTCGGGATGTACGTCATATCCATTGTTATTTTGAGGCTCAAAGCTTCTAACTGCCACCTCCGACACCATCCCCACCTCTGTCACCATGAGGCTTTGTTCTAACCCTTTTCTCTTTAACTTTAGTCTTTAATTACCTTTTGTTTTATTCTAATTTATGTTTTATCTTTTCATGCGTGCTTGTTTTCGTCCTTCTCACATTGAGGATAATGTATTGTTCAAGTGTGGGGAGGGTCGTGTGTGTTTCTTTGAATGTGAATTTTGCATATTATATGAAAGGCTATTAGGTTACATTTTGTGAATTATGTGAATGTGTCAATGGCTTAGATGGATTGAAATTGATTTAATTTTAAACATAGTCTGTTAGGTTGTGAATAGTCATTAGCTCCCAAAATTAGTGAATTAGGTTCTTTGACTAAATATGCAAGTTAATGAGAATTTAGTGTGAGTTGTCACCCTCTAAATTGTCACATTCGTTTGTAATTTTAGATCTTTTGACATAAGTAGCTATGCTAGTATGTTTTCATGAAAACAATAGCTTAAGCAACAAAGTAGGTGTTAAAAAACTGATGGTTAATTTTAAATAAATTACTATTCCATTGGCCTTTAGGTTATAAATAGAGCTAATAGCCAATTGAGAACGTGATGTAACTGAATAATCGAATAGAGATGCATCACAAATCTGTGCCTTCACATCAAAAGGCTATAATGACATTCCAACCAAGCAGCTTAAGAAAAAATATGACTTCGTTGAGTAACCGAATCGACATTCATCAACAATGTTTGCCTTCGAGTAAAAGACTAGGTCTATGTTCAATAAAATATAATAAAATAAAATAAAAATTCTGATTTCTAATAAAACCTACCGATCTTGTAAATAGCTTGACTTTTCATAAACTTGTACTTAGGAGTAGTCATAGAGTTTGAATGACCAAAGAATTATTAATGTGTATGTGCAATTGAAAAGAGCGAGTAACTTGACATTTGAGTTTTGATTAATATGTATGTTTAATCCAGAGCCCCTAGATGCAGATTTTGCTTGATAATGATTTGATATAACTTGAATAATTGTGTTTAAAATTAAATTTATTTCATGAAGTTTAAGTCATTGTCTCATTATTGCATTTCATGTTGTTAATTTTATATGTTTTTTGTTTTATTTGCTTGAGGACAAGCAAATGTTTATATGTGGGGATGTTGATAAGTGTAAATTGCATTATGTTTTAGGGCTTAGCTTGATATATATTTAATTGTTAATTCAATTGTTTAGTATGTGTTTAGGTTAGAATTGTGTTAATTTGTTAATTATTTATGTTTTAATTGTTTTATAGGTTAGTACAAGTCTTTGAGCTTAATTATTATGCTTTTAAGGTACCTTGATGTGTTTGTTAGTGTTTCAGGGTCAACATTGAAGAAAGAAAAAAGTTTCGGAGCCATTCGGGCTAAAACAATGACCCACGATCGTGACAGAAGCACCAGGATAGGCCCCGATTGGCCTATATGCCACGATTGTGATAGAAGCCTTGGACATGGAGGCTCAACTGTGGCCTGCGATCATGGCCCACATTGGGAAAACACGTAGACACTTAAAAACTTTAAGTTTTGAGAGATTTCTGGGACCTTTTAGACCTCAAAAAAATCCTAAGGCTGCTCAAAACACAAAAGGTTTAATAATAAGACAAAGAGGTAGAGGTAGTTTTTGCATCAGCCACTTTTAGAGAACCCTAGAGAGAATTATTGAGAGACAGAGAAAGAGAAGAGGGAAGAGAGAAGAGGAGAAGAAGCCAACTCGATGTATTTCCCAAATGAGGAGTTTCCTGACATCAGTGCCTCTTGTCATTCACTCAATTCGTACTTCCTGCTATTTTCAGTTTTATTATTATATAGAATTGGAATAATAGTTGATGATAGGATTTCTGGATGTTGATGATGTTCTAAACTCACCTTCGGGGTTTTAACTTTGATTTAATGAAATATGATTATTTATGTGTTATTTGGATTTATTGTGATTTAATTCTGGACGTGCATAATTTGATAATAAACTGAGAGGGTGAATCGAATAAAAAATAATTAAATTGGTCTGACAAGAGTTAGGTGATTTAATAGAACAAGAATTAAATCAATTCGATAAATTGTGCAAAGAGAGATCTTACATAGGTTTCTGATAGTTTATTAGATAACTATCTGTTGTAAAACCTATCGACTCATTTTACGCTAAAAAACTGCAAGTGAGCAGGTCGGGGTCTGTAGTTAAAAAGAGTAGATATCGATCCCACAGGGATTGATGCCCAGACACCATTTAATTCAGACAAAACTTTATTTAAGAAACAAAATTGTTTAATGCAGATAATCTAGAAAATTAAATTAAAATTAAAAGACTAACATAAAGCAATAAACAATACCAAAGTGTAGAAAAATCGAAATTCAAGAACCTAAAGACTAAAGATTAACTTTTTCTCTATTTTGTCTCCCTCCTATTTTATTAATTGAATTGTGATTCACCCTAGATTTTCAAATTTATTAACTACCCTCTCTTAAGGCACAATTAATTGTCACTAATCAATTTAAAGCGAATCAATTGGATGATCTCTTAACCTACCCAATGACTCTACCGATTTAAGCAGTTATTAAACTATCCTATAGGTGATCAATTGAATTTACCGAGATCTCTCTTCTAACTAATCAATTAACATGTTGATTGTATGTCTATAGGTTGCTAACTCTCGTTGTACAATCCTACATAATTAATCTTACTCACTCTCTTGATTTATTGCAAGATAACAAAAAAAATCAATAGTCATCAAAGACTATCATTCAATTTAGCAAAATAGGAGTTCTAACAAATTAGCTCAAAACAAATCCCTAAAACTAAATCAACCACTCATGGTCTCCATAACATCATCAACATTAAAATAAACCATTTTACAAAGAATAGAAGAAGTGAAATTGACAGAAAATTGAATAAACAAACTCTTTCTCTTATTTTCGAAAATCTGGAAATTTTAGTGTTGATGTGTTATTTTCTCTAATCTTGATGATGATCTTTGACTTCAATCCTTCCTCAAGGCTCCAAACATGTGTTCTTCACTCAAGGATGGTGTTTCCACATAAGGGTTTTGTCTCCCCTTGAAGATGGAGGCCTAATTCTCCTTTAATAGTCCAAAAACCATAAGTTTAATGAAGCACCACATATTTTCTTGGATTGTAATTCTCACGATCATGGGAATTAGCATGATTCCCATGATCGTGGGAACTAGCAATAGATGGAATCCTCTTTTCTTTTCCTCTTCAATCTCTAGCTCAATCTTCAAAGTGCTCGATCTTCCTAGCTACATATAAATAGTCCATTCTTTCCCTAAATTAACATCAAACATAAAAGAACAACAACGGAAATCAAACTAAATGAAAACATACAAAATGAATCCTAAACTACAACAATAATCAACAATTATGCAAGAAAACACATGCCAACTACATAGAAAAACATATACTAATGCACACATATCAACATCCCCACACGTAAATCTTTGCTTATCCTTAAGCAAAATAAATACAACCACTCAATTCTACCACTTTATTTTTACAAAGATCAACGCATACAATCCCTCAAATTTAAGCCAACTCAAATACTAAGTTAATACACATATCATGACTACTTTTTCATTGGTATAAGTAAGCAAACTCAATAATTAACACCATCACTCAAAGATAAGTAAAGATACAAAATGAATTTTCCTCACAGTTTTCACTCATTTCTCTCAAGTGTTTGATGGTTAGTGTTTAGCTTAAACTTCCTATAGGAAACTACCATAAGCTTGTTAATACACTAATTCTCCTCTAGAATGATTGCATGCATAAATAGATCAAAATGACTTGTTTCAGGTTGTAATGTGGTAAGGGTTAAGGTGGGTAAAGAGAGAAAAAGGTTAACACGAGCATTCGTAAGGTAAAAAGCTTATAAGAAGGGATAACAAAACATAACTCTGAGATATACAAATGTAACTAATATTCTGCTCTTATTAATGCTACTCACTTGTTCTTCCTTTTTCTTTTCTTTTCTTTTTCAAAATTTTTTCATTTTTCTTTCTTTTTCATCATACATGGAAGAACTATGAATATAATAGCAGATAAATACAATGTAATCCACAGGTAGAAATATACTCAACTCATCTCAGTAAAATTTTCACAACGATCCCAACTAATTTATTACTTAATACTCTACTAAGCTTGTGAATGGGTAGTTTAATAAGGTTTAAGGTTTTAAAATTTTGGGTGTTTTTAAGAAATAAAAGGTTAAGGCTCAACGGGGATAGCAAAGGATAATTAACGGGTAGGTCATTTAAGCTAAGGGTTAACAAAAAGAGGGCCTTAATCATCTCTATTAAGAATGCATCCAGTAGACTCAAACCGTTTCAAAGCAAGTTCTGAAGGTAATCACCTAAGGAAGTATCACTCAACAAAGAAATATAATGGCTATGGATATAATCATATGGCTCAATCATCACATCGGCTCAAATGAAACTCATTATGCATCTCTACACTACCTCATTGTTCAAGTGTCAAGTTTTGACTAAGCTTATGTAACCAACTACTTTTCATCACTCTATGGTTCACTTTCTACTCAAGTAGCCTAATACGAGTTTAAGCATGCATTCAATCTAATTCCAATTAGCATGATAGAATCTCATGGCAATATTCATTAGAATGATTCAAATGTAGTTTCATTGCTGACACAAAGCATATGATATGCCTAACCATGCATCCTATTTAACAAAATGCAAACAATGCAATTGAGAAAGTCAATGTCAACTCCCCACACTTAAAGTTCACATTATCCTTAATATGACAAGTTAACCACCAAATAAGGGAAAATGACCTCAAACCAAACAAAAGAAATTAAAACGAACAAATGACAGTAAACCAAACAAAAAATGACAGCAAACTAATTAAAAGAAAATGACATGAAACCCAACAAAAATAAATGAAACAAACCAATCAAAAGAAAATGACATAAAACCAAACAAAAAATAAA
The DNA here is from genome assembly GCA_027478495.1 of Erythroxylum alaternifolium. Taxonomy (NCBI): domain Eukaryota; kingdom Viridiplantae; phylum Streptophyta; class Magnoliopsida; order Malpighiales; family Erythroxylaceae; genus Erythroxylum; species Erythroxylum alaternifolium. The sequence goes on along the minus strand of JANIIA010268109.1, from coordinate 16,039 downwards.
ATTAAACCAACAAAAGAAATAAAAAAATTTAAAAGTAAAAGGGTAAGAAAAGCTTATTGAAATGATGGTGGTGACGGTGTTAGCGAATGAGCTTCAAAATTGTTCCCCCGATAGAAGTTAAGGAACCTCTTTTTCAAGTTGCACCGCTACTTGTGGACTTGCCGCATTTGGGTGTCGAGCTCATTGAGTTGAGATGCCATTTTCTGTTGGTTGGAGGCCATCTGGTTGAGGATTTGTTGAAATCGGTCAACCTCCACTAGTGCACTCAATTCCTCCTCCACTGGTTCTTCATATGGCTCCGGGACTGCTCGGGATGTGGAGGGTCAGGAAGCGGCTGTACTAGTGCCCCTCCTATTCCTCACTGTAGTACGCATATGAGGATTTTGGAGTTCCATAGAATGGAACTCCAAAATCTTAGAGCATCTCAAATACGATATGTCAAACATATCGTATGGCATTGTGCTCAAACTCTCCATATTAACATTATAAAATACACCCAAATTAGAAGCAATAATAGACATCCCAAAACACGAGTTCTTTTTATTAACAACACTCCCTATTGATCAAATAATCCTTTAAGGTGTATTAATTTTAATTTTTCAATCCATACACTATAAAAAGAAAAGTTCTTTGGCCGAGCATTTGTTGCTTTCAGTTTTATTAAGCACAGTTAAACACATAAATTTGTGTAAAAGTAAATGCTTGGCACTCCAGATTAAAGAATTTGGTGCATTGTGTGAGTCAAAATCTTCTTCACCTGTGAGAGTTTTCCAATAAGAATTAACATCAAAATCAACGTGAACATCTAGAATTTTTGTATTCGACAAATTGAAAATTTCACGCATGACAAGATAATCAAGTTTAGAAACATTTCCAGCTAACCTAAACCAGAAAACATCTATTTTAAGGTTATACCAAACTATTGTGAAAAACTCTAAAGTTATAGTTGCGTAAATAGGTACATCACACCGAAAAAACCTATTCCAACCTATGTTTGCAGCTAGTTGCTCAAGTTTTTGTCTCACTCCTATGTTTTCTAACAATTTAAAATCAAAATATCTAGGAGTGACTATTTCTCTGGCCCTAAGGTCTCAGAAATGCGTACCTTCTTCCTTCGAATAAATTTAGAATGGGGCCCAATAATCTGCAACTAAATCGGACTGACCTTCACCAGAAACTTGTAAGCGGAGTTTGTTAATCAGCTTTCGAGCCATCATCTTCCTTAATGCCATTGTAAGAAGAAAATCAGCAAATATGAGAGAAAAAAAGTAAAATTCCTATTTAAGAGAGAGAGAGCAAAATCTTACCTAAATCTTTGTGTTTTTTAATGATTAATGCATGAAAAGAGGAAAAGATTGTAAGATTAATGAAAGAGTTGAAGAAAATACCAAGAATCTAGAGGAAAATTGGAGAGTTTTAGAGAGTATGAGGACAGAATTTTGTGGGTTAGAGAGAGAAGGAGTGAAATTTTGAAGAATGGATGAAAGAAAAAAAGGGGGAGGGAAACTTAAATTTCCCTCTGGATGGAATTCCCATAATCGTGGGAATCACCTCCATTCCCACGATCGTAGGTTTTCTCTCTATAAAGTTTTTAGAGAGATTTCCCACGATCGTGAAAATCACTCCAATTTTCACGATCATGGGATGAGGAGATTCTCATGATTTCAAACCTTCTTCCAAGCTTAATATAAGTTCTCTATGATCCCACAACCTACAAACACATCAAATTAATATTATCATCAAGAATTTCGAAAAGAAAACAAGTTGAAATTCAAACAAAAACCAAATTAAACATCAATCAACCTCAATTCAAGCACAATCCTAATTGAATGAATCAAGTAAACAAACACATAAAAAAATCAATCAAAAAATAATAGAATTCCATGTCCCTCCTATGCAGTGCTTCTTTTAACGCCTATAACTCGACTCTCTTCCTTGGAAACTCAGTCAGGATCAATTATAAATGATTTGCTTCCACCTTTTTCGTTCAATAATGGTTTTGTAGCCTGTAAATAAGCTACAGATTGTAAAACAATCAAAAGGACAATATGGATAACATTATGAAAACCGATTAACCTCAATAATGTCTTTTTTCCAAGTGAACTATCAGGGAATAACAAAATTCCTTGAATCTTCTATTGAATCCAACAGTTTGTCCTGTATAAAGGTGAGTTACTCTCTTTTTTCCTTAATCACCTTAGTCTCCTCTGCTTCTTCCGCTTCCCGAACAGAGACTTTCTTAACTTCTTCAAACTTGATGTCTATTGTCATATGTTCTTCGTAGTTTTGTTCTTCAGAAGATTCGAACACTTCAATTATCCTGAATAAGCTACTATCCTTCGAATTCTTAAATACATAATTCATCTTGAATGTCACTTAATCATCATCAATCCAAAAGATATAGTTCTTTTCACGAACATCCACCTAAGATTTTTTGATGTTCACATATGATATATCAAGAACCGGTGAATAATAAGGAGGGTTATCATCCTTTTCTTGATTTCTTGGTCTTCTATAAAGTAAGGTTCAGCATGGTCTTCTACTAGTTCTTCTTGTTCTTCCCCATTTCTAAGTATGATAGCCTCATTTTTCTCTTGTTGATATAATTCCATGTTGCTCAAAGAGTTTTCCACACTTCTCTTATAAAATTCACGGGAAAGTTGTCTTACTTAAATCTCTAGGTTATGAATAGAAGCGGCATTATCTTCAAAAACTTGATCAAACTTCTCTTCCAGACTCTTCTGACTTTCCTCCTAGATGGAAAACATTGACTTCTAGTTCTCTTCCATTTCTGTTAACTTATCTATGATTTTGTCGAATTTGGAATCCTATGAACTGGACTCATCTTGCTGAAATTCAAATATGTCTTGATGTCCCATGTGAGTACAAGCATTATTGGACCAATAGAAATCTGGGTGGTTCTGCCATCCCAGAGTGTACATCTTCCATCATTGTTCTTTCTATTTCTTCTCAGCATCTATCTCTTCAGATGTCTCATTCCTCATTCCAAGATGTCTTGATGTGTCTTATGATATTGGATAGTTCTTCGTTACCAAATTCTATCTATGTCGTTACCAAATTCTATCTATCTTTACGTGCTCCTTGTATTTATGCACCTGCAAATACATAGTATCAAAAACTCTTAAATCAAAGTAATCTAAATTAAATAAGATGCTAAACAATCAATCCCTGGCAACGGTGCCAAAAACTTGTTGAATGCAAAAATAATCTACTCGTTTTACACTCAAAAACTACAAATGTATAGGTCTTGACTTGTAGTTAAAAAGTGGATATCAGTCCCATAGAGATTGATGCCCAGACACCACTTAATTTAGACAAAACTTCGTTTAAGAAACGAAATTGTTTAATGCAAATAATCTAGAAAATTAAATTAAAATTAAAAGACTAACATAAAGCAATAGACAATACCAAAGTGCAGAAAAATCAGGATTCAAGAATTTAAAGACTAAAGATTACTTCTTTCCCAATTTTATCTCCCTCTTATTTTATTAATCGAATTGTGTCTCACCTAAGATTTCCGAATGTATTAACTACCCTCTCTCAAGGTGTAATTAATTGTCCCCAATCAAATTAAATGGAATCAATTGAACGATCTCTCAACCTACCCAATGACTCCACCAATTTAACTAGTTGTTAAACTATCCTATGGGTAACTAATTAAATTCGTCAAGATCTCTCTTCTAACTAACCAATTGACGTGACAATTGCAAGTTTATCAGTTGACAACTCTCGTTGTACAATCCTATACAAATAATCTTACTTACTCTCTCGATTTGTTGCAAGATAATAAATAAAATCAACAATCATCAAAGACGCTTTCATTCAATTCAATAAAATAGAAGTACTAATAAAATAGTTCAAAAGCAATCCCTAAATTAAATTAGCCACTCATGGTCTTCATAACATCATCATCACACAAATAATCCATGTTACAAAGATTAGAAGAAAGAAAAACAAGGAAATTTGGATAAAAGGAACTTCTTCTCTTCTTTGCCAAAATCTGGAATTTTGGATGTTGATGTGCCATTTTTCCCAATCTTGATGATAATCTTTGACTTCGATCCATCCTCAAAGCTCCAAACTTGTGTTCTTCACTCAAGGATGGTGTTTTTACAAGAGGGTTTCATCTCTCCCTTGATGATAGAGGCTTAATTATGCTTTAATAGTCCAAAAATCCCAAGTTTAATGAAGCCCCGTATAATGACTAGGATTATAATTCCCACAATCGTGGGAATTTGCAATAGATAGTCTCATATTTGCTTCTCCTCTTTGATCTCTAGCTCGATCTCCAAGTTGCTCAATCTTCCTACCTATATAAAAATAATCAATTATTACCCTAAATTAACATCAAACGTAAAAGAACAACAATGGAAATCAAACTAAATGAAAACATATAAAATGAATCCTAAACTACAACAATTATGCAAGAAAAACACATGTCAATTACTTAGAAAAATAGAGACTAATGGACAACTATAAGTTATAGACACGGAAGGGGGTTAGGTGAAATTTCTTTTGCAAAAAGGTCAAAATATCGACCAAATACTAGTAGGTACCATAAGAAATAGTCGGGTACAAATCGGTACAAAAAAGCTAAGTTTCTTACCATTTTCTAGTTAGTATCGACCAAAACAGTATGAAACTCTTAACACTGGTGTAACCCTACAAAAGGGTTTGGTCTATGATTATCTCATCAACCTTTTCACCTGATGGAAACCACACAAGCGACAAGATGCCCAACGGTGGAGGGGCGTGACAGTCCAAGGAAATGAAGGCATATTTTTTGCTTTTCGCTGTAGGCCCTCATTACTGATCACCATACAATCATATAAGAAATAACAAAGAGGTGGTATTAGGCAACGTACAAATGTATATCTATGTGTATCTCTTATGTATATCTTTTTGATTGTATATATTTAGATAGAGATATTCTAGGAGATTATTATGGTGATAGTTTCCTTCTTATTCATAAACATTTTACTGTATATAACTTCTACTCCTACGTTAATAAAGGTTGGCACATTAGGCTTCAATTCTTGTCATGGTATCAGAGTCACCATGTGCCTAGGGTTAAACACTAAAAATTAATAAAATTATGTCGGCAGGTAAGCACAGAGTGTCGATGATATCAAAGGAAGGAGAGAACTCTCACCAAACAATTAGTGGTGATGGTGGCAGAAAAGAAGAGTGATGATAGAAATTAATAACACATCATCACCCTATTTCTTGCTTAACTCAAACATACCCAGTTTGAATGTGTGTGGGATCATTCTCAAAGGTGATTCAAATTATCTTGAATGGGCTACGACTAAGAAAAATGCTTTTCTAGCAAAACAGAAACTTAGTTTTCTTGATGGGATAATAAAACAACCTATTAATAATGCAGAAGATTTGGAGGGTTGGTTTAGTGTGAACTCTATATTGGTAGGATGGATTATGACCTCTGTTGATAGTGGCTTGCAATCTAATATAAAGTATATGGATAGTGTGTGTGAATTTTGGGATGATCTAAAAATTATATTTGATGACAAAGATGCAAAGCCTACGTATGAGTTAAAAGAGGCCATCGAAAATTGCAAACAAACAAGTCAAACTGTAACTAGTTATTATGGACATTTGAAAGCTTTATAGGATGAGTACGATGGTTTTCGTAACATACCTCAGTATACTTGTGGGGGATGTTCTTATAACTTGGTGAAGCAATACTTAGAGAAGGTTGAAATTAAGAAAACTCATGAATTTTTATTGGGACTAGATGAAGTCATGTTTGGTAGCCTTCGAACAAATATCTTGAGCATGAAACCACTCCCTTCTCTCAGCAAGACATATCAAATGGTGATCAAAGAGGAACGACATAAGAACATGAGTCGAGTCCTAGAAGAAAGGGCTAAATCCATGGCCTTTGCTATGTAAGGAGGACGATGATGGGATGATTCTGTGATAGGGGGACAAGGAGAAGGTGAGTTATACCTACTGTAAAAAGGATGTCATGATGTGTTAAATTGGTTCAAACTCATGGGCAAATACCCAGACTAGTGGTTCAATAATGGGCATGGCAGAGGCTATGGGAATAGAACTAGTAGGCAAGGTCAAGGACGAGGAGGTTCGAGTTCACAAGGTGTTGTGGTGAACATTGTCCAATTCGTAGGCTTAATAGTAGGAGCTGGAAGTAGTCATGGAGAGTCTGCTACATTACTAACACTGACACTCGTGCTTACTTAAGACCAGTGGAACGCATTCCTTGCTATGATCAACCAAAGTAAGTCCTCTGGCCCCAAAAAATTGACAGTAATGAACAATTTCGAAATTTGGCTTCTTAATACAAGAGCTTCTTCTCATATGACCAGCTCCAAATCTTGTCCATATAATTTGACTAGATTGTTAGCTTAGTTGGTCATTTTGTCGAATGTTGAAACTACAAACACTACCCATATTGGTAGTGTGAATTTGGGTGATGATGTTTGGTTGGACAACGTGTTTTATATGTCAAGCCTCACTTGTAACTTGAGTTCAGTGGGTAGACTCATTTATGTATTGAATTATTTTGTCATATTTACTAACAAGTTTTGCTTGATACAGGACCACACTTCAAGGACACTGATTAGAGCGGGCGAGTGACGAGGTAGGGTCTATTATTTTAATAGTGCTAGGATCGTTCAAGCGCATCAGATTAGAGAAATGGATCCATTTAAACTGTGGCACAAACGTATAGGCCATCCTTTATCTAAAATAATTCATCTACTTCAAGATTTAGCTTATTGTGGTGGTAATCGTGGACTCAAAAAATTTTGTGATGCTTGTATATGGGCAAAACAAATAAGAGATGCTTTTTCTATAAGTAGTAATTGTGCTTCTGAACCTTTTGAATTAGTGCATTCTAATGTTTGGGGTGTCCATAAAACTCCCTCTTCTTGTAGTGCTTATTTTTTTAACTGTTGTGGATGATTTTTCTTGAGGTGTGTGGATTTATTTAATGGCTAAAAAAAGTTAGATTCCCTATCTTATTAAAATTTTTTGTGCAATAATCCAAACACAATTTGATAAACAAGTGAAAATTGTTAGAAGTGCCAGTGGGACCGAATTTAAGCCACTGGGAACATTCTTTGTTGAACGTAGGATTTTATTTCAAAACTCTTATGTTGATACTCCATAACAAAATATGCAGGTCGAAAGGAAATACAGGCACATACTAGAAGTAGCTCGAGCTTTATATTTTCAAGCATACCTTCCTCTTAAATTTTGACGTGAGTGCATTCTTACAGTTGGCTATCTAATTAATCGAACTCTATCTGCTTTGAATCAAGGAAAGAGTCCTTATGAAATGTTGTATGGCACACCCCTTCCTATAATCATATTCGAGTTCTTGGGTGCTTGTGTTATGTTCATTACTGAGATAGAGCATGAGATAAAATTGGTACTCAAAGTCACAAATGTGTCTTTTTGGGTTACTCACATACACAAAAAGGTTGGAAGGTGTTTGATCTCGAAAGTGAATGACACTTTGTCTCACATGATGTTTGCTTTGATGAGGCATGTTTTCCCTATGGAGTCCATAAAGTGTGTTTCCACTCATCCCCTACCTACTCTTTCTAACCCAAGCTCACTTACTACAGCTCTAAATAGCACTACAGTTGATGCCACTGCCTCTGAAGGCTTCCTCATGGCGACATCAGATACTTCTCCCAATATACCTTCTCCAACTGCCATTGACTCTTCTAAGATATATGATCGAGGTCTCCGACAAAAGAAACCATTAATCCGCTTGTATGATTATATTTGCACTAATGTTGTCCAAGTCGACCCCCCTATTTCCACCTCTTCATCAATGAACTCAGGTATCATGTATCCGCTTGCTTGTTATGTAAATTATGATGATTTTTTCGCTCCAGATCATGCCTTCCTTGTATCTATTTTCATATATTTCAAGCCTAAAACTTATCATGATATGTAATACACAAAGAGATTAAGGCTCTTGAACAAAGTGGCATATGGACTATTAAGGATTAGCCCCATGGTAAGAGTGCCATCAATTGTAATTGGTTATACAAAATTAAGTATCATTTTGATGGTACAATCATTTATGATAATCATCAGATTGAGGGTGTTAACTACACTGAGACTTTTGCTCCTATAGTTAAGATGGTGATAGTTCGCATTATTCTTGTTGTTGCTACCACTTGTTGTTGGGAATTACATCAAATGGATTTAAACAATGCCTTTCTTCATAGTGACTTGGTCGAAGAAGTTTATATGTGCTTGCCTCCCAATTTTTCATCTTTGTATCTAGCAAAATTTGTAGACTTCGTCGATTATTCTATAACTTAAGTCAGGCTCCTCGATGTTGGATTGCCAAGCTCACTGCTGCTCTTAAGCACTATGGGTTCACTCAATCCTATAATGACTATTCCCTCTTCACCTTGCATAAGAGTTTTGACTCTCTCTGTGTTCTTGTCTATGTTAATGATCTTCTTATTGCAGGGACACATTCGGACTCCATTCTTAAGTCCTATCTCATTGGTTGTTTTTCCATGAAGGATCCTTAAGTCCTATCTCATTGGTTGTTTTTCTTGGTCTCAAAATGGCTCACAATCTTTAGGGTATAGTCCTTTGACAACGTAAATATATGCTCGATATTCCTTTCAAGGCTAACCTGACTACTGCCAAACTAGCCCATTTTTTAATGGAGCAAAATCATCAGCTTGCTTTAGCTAAAGATCTTTTCTTATCTGACCTGGAGCCCTACCAATGTCTCTTGGTCGCTTGGCTTATCTGACCATCACACAAACAGAGCTCAATTATTCTATTCATATTTTGACTCAATTTGTGCATCAACCATAGACTGATCACTGGGAGGTTGCTCTTCTGGTCTTCATTATTTGAAAAGGAACCCCAGGCAAGGGATTCTCCTGTGCATTAATTCTGATTAGTAGATGTATGGTTATTATGATTATGATTAGGTTGTTGTCTATTGAGATGTCGTTCTCTTACTAGTTATTTTGTTCAACTTGGTCAGTCTTTTATATCTTGGAAAATAACAAAGCAACACACTATGTCTAGCTCATCTGCTGAAGTCGAATATCGTTTTATGGCCACTGTTACTTGTGAACTTATCTAGCTCAAAAGCTTGCTTCACTCTTTTGGTATTCTTCATTGCCAGCCTATGAGGCTGTTTTGCTGTAACAAGTTGCTCTTTATATTGCCTCTAATTATGTCTTTCATAATTGTACCAAACATATCAAGATTGACTGTTATTTTCTACAAGATTATATTCAGGTTCGCGTTATTTCTACTTTGCATATTCGTTCCACTCATCAACTTATCGATATCTTCACCAAGGCCCTTAGGACTCAACAATTCACTTCGGTGCTTTCCAAGTTAGGCATCTGCAATCTACATGCTCTAACTTGAGGGGGAGTATTAAGCAACATATATATGTATAGATGTGTATCTCTTATATGTATCTTTTTGGTTGTATATATTTAGATAGAGAAATTTTAGGAGATAGTTTCCTTCTTATTCACAAACGCTTCGTTGTATATAACTTCTATTCCTAAATTAATGAAGGCAAACAAATTAGCCCTCAATTCTTATCAGGTAGTAACCAAACCAAAAGAAAAAAATAGTAGCAAAGTAAAAGCATGCAACCATAAGCGACAAGCAACCAAGCATTAAGCATCTTGCTCAATGTCTATGACTACTTTATACGCCCAGGCCTATATTTTATTTTTGGGTTTTCATTGAACAATGTATCTTTATTGAATAAAGGTTGTAGTGTTTGTGGGTTTCAAATAATTCTTGAATCCTTCCTCTATTTTCTCTACAATATTGTTGCCAAAATTACAAATAGTGTGTCGAGGTTACCCAATAATTGTTCGACAGACTACAGACCAGTGCTTAATGTTTGTTTAATTATTTATTCACAAAATCATAATTTAGTTTTAGGGTGAAACAAAATTAGAAATAGGGGTGTATTCTCCTTCATGTTGTTATGATGGTCTATCATTGTTGTTAAATAGTAGAATGCAAGAGATAGTAAAAAACACCACACTAGTATCGCTTTCAACATATTTTCAATTTGCCAATGTTTGTAACATAGTGTCGGGCCTTTTATGGGAAGTGAGGGTCCAGATGACCATCATCAAACCTATAGCATATGGGATTGCTTCTAGAGGAAGAAGTTGTCATTGGCTCCACTATAAAAATATGGAATGTGGGAGTTTCAGGTTTCTACAAGAATTTGTCTTTCTTATTGTCCAACTTTTTTAGTTGTTTTCATTATGCTCTTTTGTCATTGGTAGAACTCAAAATTTTCTCTATGCCTCCATATTTAGGCAAATATGTGATATTGAAGTTAAACGCTTCTGGTTGTTTAGAGTCCTAATAAAAGAAAAACTTAAACTCATCTTATCTCTTTCCTATACTTCTCAAAAGTTTCAAACTCCAAACATGATTCGTTTCTCCAAACACTTAGGCATAATGTGAATGAGGAAGGAAACCTTAATAAAGTAAGGAACTCAGCTAGAATGAGTGATGTTGGAGTGGAGCTAGCTAGTGAGGATTTTCTATATCTGCAAAGTTCCAAAAAGTCCATGTCCAAACGTGTTGGGAGCATGACAAAGAGCACAAAAGGGGATCTAACCTCTCCTAATAACTCATAGAAGTCCAAAGTTACTATTGAGGAGCTTCAAAAATCCTTCTTCTCCCACAGTTGGGTAAGGTGGAAGTAAACTACCCTAAAGTACTACCCAGTGACTTTCCCTTGCCTACTTTTACTCCAATGAAGGCAATGGAGCTGTGAATAATAAGCTAACACATTTTAAAGATGTAATGTTAGATGGGATCTTAAGCCCTAGAAAGGAAATGTTGAATGTTGAAGCTGCCATCTGGTCTTCTACTTTGGTGGGATACTTCTGGAGTAAGAGACCTCTTACCCATAGGCACAAGCATGGACTTTGGATAAATGGGGAAAGAAAGGGCTAGAAAAGACCATGCTCAATGAAGAGGGTCATTCATATTCAAATTTTCCTATCAATGCATCCTAAATAAAATACTAGAACTAGGGCCATGGCATATTGTAAGGTAGCCTATGTTTTCGCAAAAATGGAGACTATGGATGAGCTTGGATAGGAGTAGTATTAACTCAATTCCTATATGGGTTTATTCCACAATGTTCCACTAAAATTTTGGACATTGGATGGGCTAAGCTTCTTACCTAGCTTAGTAGGTAAGCCCCTAATCATAGACACTCAAACTACTAGAATGGAAATAATTTATTATGCCAAGATATGTGTGGAGATTCAAAAGGATAGTGAGCTTCCTGAAGTGTTCCCATTGATGAAGTTGGGTAAGGATGGAGATCTAACCAAGGAGGAAACTTTAGTTACCTATCCTTGGAGACCTTGGATTACTCATAAAGTATGGAAACCAACTGGGAAGTTGTTTGTTTATGGCACTTACAATGAAATTATAAGGTTAGGGGCTTCTGACTCAAATATGGGGCGATAAAGAGAAGTTAGTAAGCAACTAAGAAATGTGGTGGTGGAGCAGAATGGTAAAAAGGGACTGAAGCGAAACAGCTCAAAAGAACAGTGGTTTGAGGGGATTACTAAAGAGAAGGATATGAATGAATTTACTTAAACCCAAGAAGATACAACTACAAATTCATAGGGTGGAGCTGATGTTAATAAGAGAAAAGAGTTAGAAAAATTTTGAGGTAGTTACAAAAAGTAAAAGAAGATCAGCTGGATGGAAAAAATTTGAGTTAGTTACAAAAAGTAAAAGAAGATCAGTCGGATCCAATGGAAAGAATAAGATGAGAGAGCCTTAAACTCTCACATGACTTCTCATATGAATTTCTTATTTGGAGTATAAGAGGGTTAAATGTCTTAAAAAATAATTTGCATTCTTGGGTTTAATAGAAACTAAAATAAAACTACCTCACTTCAAGGTTCACTTAGTTTTTTAGGAGCTGAATGGAAACTATATACAAATCATTCATTTCATCATAATGGAAGGATTATTATTGCATATAATACTAAAAGCTAATGTCCAAACTAGTTTCATTTCTAATTAGGTCATTCATGTTATATATGAAATCCAGGATGTTCTAGGAAGAATTGAACTTTCCATAATATATGTGGTTGATTATACGTTCCAAAGAGCAAAGCCTTGGGAGGACATCAAGGTGATTCACTCTTCAATAAGAGAACCTTGGATTGTTGCAGGATAATTTCATATTTTCACCACTTAAGGCTAAAGGAAATATGACTAGGTTAAAAAAAGTGGGGAAGGAGTTAACTGAATTCAAATAGGAACTTAGTCTAGTGGGTCTAAGATTTGACGGCTATTTTTACACATAATAACAAACAAAAAGGGGAGTACTTTACTAAAAGAAAATTAGAGATATTCATGGTAAGTAAACAATGGTTTATCAAGTTTACCAACTCTTATACTCATTTTGGGGAACCCAAATGCTCTTATCACTCTTGGATAGATGTACATGGCATACAAAATGATAAAATATTTAGATCCTCATTTAAGTTTTTTAACTATTTGATTTAAAGACAAGGATTTGATGACTTAATAAGGAGCATATGGCAAACTGAGATGGAAGGAAACTTATTAGATAGTGAGGAAATTACAGATAGTCAAGCAAAGGTTAAAAGAGTTCATAACGATTAATAAGATGGATTCTCCAGGGAACTTACAACATGTTAAGCAGAATCTGAAAAAAGCACAACACGAGTGCTACTTTTCACCTCATGATCAAAATTTGAAGATTCAGGAAGCTATTTGCTTAAGGGAATACATTTCAGCATTGAATGCTTATAACTCTATCTTGAGGCAGAAATCTAGAATAAATTAGCTAAGGGAAGGAGATGCCAACACAAACTTTTTCTTCAATTTTATCTTGGCTCAAAGAAATGGAAATAAAATAACTATGCTAGTTGATGATATGGTCTAATTATGTACAGCTGCAATAAAATTCTTAACTAAGTGATAAAGGAGACATTTCTTGGATAATTAAGGAGATGATCAGTCAAAAAGTCAAGGAAGCCTTAATTAATCCAATTTAGTGCAAGAAATTAAAAGCACTAATTGAGCTTAAGCTTGATAGTCAATATCGTAATAAACTGTAAGTGCACAGTGTAGTTGTAGCTAGTACCAGCTAGTATAGGTCAATCCTAAGAAGACTATGAATATTAGTAATTACCCTTCCCCTATTATCTAGCCTAAGGGTTGATTTTATATTTTAAATAGAAAGAAATTAAAACTAAAACAAATAAAATCAAATAGGCAATAATGATGAATACAGAGATAGTGGGATTTACTTAAAAAACTATCGTTATCATAAATTAGTATTTAGGCTCGAATCCCCCCAAAACCTTAACAGATTGATCTTTTACCATGCAATTGTTTGTTGATGTAATGGACCGTGGAGACTCCTATGGTATGTTAGTAACTGACCTCGTCTACAAACAACTAATCCTAAGGTCTCTAACTAAACTACTCAAGTTAAAACTTATAGGATTGCATTACCGATTTATGAGTCCCTCTATTAGGTTTGACCCTAATCTGGAGGATTTATGTCATTATATCTCTAGGGTTGCAATCAACTGCTTCTAATTATGGTAAATCTATTCACACTAGGATTTTTTAAGTACAGACTAATACAAAAAGGGCTCAAAGAGTCTAGCGTTACACTCTACACATGTAATCGGATCACAACAATCAATCGAACAAATTGCATTAATAAAGGAATCAAATCATATCAAAGTATTAACATAAGGTTCATCTAACCTAAATACTAACTGGACGTTTAGTTACACATGATAGAATACAATATCAAACATAAATCGAAAAAAATGAAATGAAAACAACAGGTTCGTAATTCTAAATCTCCCTAATTGTCTTCTATCAAATGTTCTTACGATGTAAAGACTTGATGTTGTATTCTAATGGATCTTTTGATGATTTCTTTGTGTTTCCCATTTCTCTAGACCAAAATCATCCTTTCTTGACGTTCTCCATATCTAGAAATCGCCTCTCAAAGTCTCCTCTTTTCTTCTACCCACAAAACATCACTTTTATACTAAGTTCTAGGTTTTTGGGTTATGCATGGTCGTGTGCATGCATGAACGTGCATAATTGGAAAACACAGAATATCGCAAAAGTGCACAATCAGACACTCTTTCCATATTGTTGTTTTTCTATTTTAGCCACATTTTTGCCCAAATTCCTCTCCTTTATGTCCATGAAGGCAATTATTACCTATAAACCCACTTAAAGCATATTAAGTACCAAATATACAATGAAAGTATCAAATATCAAGCAAAATACATCAAATATGGGTGTCAAAATATAGTCCAATATTCATCTATCAAACATCCCCACACTTAAGTTGTTTGTCCTTAAGCAAACCATAAGCAAAATTATAAATTTACAACATCAATCCATCATTAATCTCAACCTATGCATTTATACTAAACATTATTATATCCTACTAAATCAAATTAATGGGCAATCAGAATCAAGTTGTCATAAAATTAACTTCCTAAGTAATATTAATAATAATCAAATCAATAATCGCATTGAAATCAAAAGAAAATATCTTTACACTATTGGGCCCTGTTTCCGGAGTCCAACTCAGAGGTCATATCACGTGAGCTTATTACCATAACAGAGTCTAACTCCTACTTGCTCTAATACCACACATGTTAGACCCCGTGTTCAGCGTCTAACTATCCATACATAAATCATAATTGTCAAGATATATAAGATACTTAATCTAAAAATACTCAAAATGAATCTAAAATCCTCATTAGTACAAAATCGAGCTTAAAATAACTTTCATCAATTACATTTCATTATCCTCATCAAAGGGTTGTACAAAGCTATAATGGCCTTTCAAGCCACATTACAACAAAATCCGAAATCTCAATACACAAAGGTTACATGAACTACAAAGTCTTAAAAGTGACTAAAGCCTTGTGTCTTCCAAAAATTATCTCAAATTACAACCTAAGCAAGCTTGGAATGATGCCTTGACTCTCTTTCACTTCATCTCTTACTCATCACCTGAAGGTGGGGACAGGAAGGAGGTGAGCTTAAAAGCTTGTGGGTAATAAGCTTATAATCGAGAATAAGCAAAACTTTTGAAATCATTTTACTTGTCAAAATTTACCGTATTTGAAATCATGTATGCATTCATCATATCAAACATATCAAAATACAAATGCACATCAAATGGCTGGAGAGTTTCGTGGAAGGAAACGGTGAAATCGAAGTTTACACCGTGAAACAAAACGAGTTCAATTTCTCAGGATCTCGTGGCCACAAGCGGGCAGCCGAGAGAAGGCTATAGGTCATCGTGCACGTAACTAACGAAACGAATTTCTCTCTTGCCCATATAAAAGCACATATTCATGCTCAAATCAATCATGGTTTCATATTCTCATGCTTGTTATGCTTTTTCAAATGTACATAATGCCATGACAAACATAAAATGTTTTGATGCATGTCCATCTTTATTTTGAAATTCATCAACAAAATTCATATGCGAAAACATGTAGAAAATTTGCAAATCATTCAAAAAGTAATAAAAGCAACATTTATGAAGGAATTGAAATCATTTTATTTATGGCTCATTACTTAATTATAAGCATGAAACCCATCTTATTTCGCTTGCAAAAATCCAAGTCAAGGTTGTCTTTCCCCTTGCTTTTGGGTAGGATTCTCTTAGTTTCCTTCATTCTTCACCAAATGAAGGGATTCTTGGTTTAAAAGAAAGCTCTTTTCTTCCTCTTCCTTTTTCTCTTCTTAGGCAGCTTCAAAATCTTTCTTGAAAATTAAGAAGAATTAAACCCTAGCTCAACTCTCTTCTGTTCTCTCAAACCACCGAACTCTCTT
Source organism: Erythroxylum alaternifolium (assembly GCA_027478495.1). Classification (NCBI taxonomy): domain Eukaryota; kingdom Viridiplantae; phylum Streptophyta; class Magnoliopsida; order Malpighiales; family Erythroxylaceae; genus Erythroxylum; species Erythroxylum alaternifolium. Next base: position 109 of record JANIIA010268109.1, on the reverse strand, counting down.
TCTCTTTCTTACTCATTTTCATTGTTCTCTTCTGCTTATTCTTCCATTCATGTTTTTCTTCTTCATTTATAAGCAGGACAACACTTCTTCCAATTATACCCTTAATGAT
>JANIIA010267369.1:0-22465 GCA_027478495.1 Erythroxylum alaternifolium | reverse complement strand
CTAAGTCTCCAACTGCTTCTTGATTCTTGATAACTACTTCTTTGATTCTTGATAACCACTTCTTGAATCTTGATAACCGCTATTTAGTTGAGTTCTATAACTAACTACAACGAACTAACTGGTTAACCTACTAGCGTATCTTCTGCTTTGTATCGTTTGTGTTTTGTTTCTTCTGTATCTCCACTTCGTCTGTGTTTTGTTTCTTCTGTATCTCCAATTAGTCTGAGTTTTGCACTCCCTTTGTATCTTTACTTCTTCTGTGTTTTACTTCTTCTGTACTTTACTTCTTCTGTGCTTTGTTTCCTTCTATTTTTTGCTTCCTCTGTGTCTTACTTCTTCTGTGTTTCGCTTACTATGTGTCTTACTTCTTCTGTGTATCGCTTCCTCTATGTTCTACTTCTTCTGTGTATTTCTTCTATGTATTGTTTCTTCTGTATTTCGTGCTTCTTTTATATCTTCTACTTCTTCTGTGTATTGTTTGTTCTGTATTTCGAGCTTCTTCTGTATCTTCTACTTCTTCTGTACTTTTGCGCTTCTTTTGTATCTTCTACTTCTTCTGTGTTTTTACATTTCTTCTGTGTTTTGGTTCCTTCTGTGTTTTTACTTCTTCTGTCTTCTACTTCTTCTGTGCTTTTACTTCTTCTGTCTTCTACTTCTTCTATCTTCTACTTCTTCTGTGCTTTTACTTATTCTGTTATCTACTTCTTTTGTCTTCTACTTCTTTTGTGCTTTTACTTCTTTTGTCTTTTACTTCTTCTGTCTATTTCTTCTATGTATTATTTCTTCTATTTTTTTCTTCTACATACTTAACACACTCATCAAACTAGTTCACTTATTTCTAACATTATTATTATTTGATTGTCATCAAAATTAATTATCGTAAAATCCTCTTGACTTAACAACTTATACAGGAGAGACCGAAGTCTCGACACCGAAGTGTCACAGGAGCAGCTACAGATCCTTCTAGGCAATCCTGTTTACCCACAACTAGGACTCAACAGTTTTAAAACAAAACAAAGTCATTTTAGACACTTCATGTGTAAAGCAAGTAGTCAATCATATTCACATGCAAGTAGCTCTTCCAATGATATAAACATGCATCAAACGCCTCGGACAATCATTATCCGGAATTCCAACACAATCAGCATCAATCAAACTCAACAAGTAGAAGAAAGTAAGGTGTGACCATCTAAGATTACTCACCAAAAGCTTCCCTATTGCTTATTTCCTCGAAGTCCCGAAAATATCTGGAAGTGATTGCTCTATGTGTTCCTCTATAACATTTAACACTTATACAAATCACTATTGTGCATGATTAAGCATTCATTTATGTATACTGAATATGTATGATGCATGTTCATGACAAATTCTCAGGTATATTTCCTCACTAAACTGATGTAAACATTAATTGTACTTCAAAAGTTTCAAAATTCATCCATTCAATTACTATTCCAGCTTTTGCTGGAAGCACCTCATTCGGGTCAACTTTGCATAATCAATAAGGTTAAGAAACTGATGTATTTCTATAACACTTTCTTTTAGAAAATTATTCCTCTATGTTTTAAGTATCTATTAATACCAAGATCATTCAATTTGATTTATTATTCTATGAGTTATGCCCAAAATACCACAGACTGTGTATGTTCGAAATTTTGGCTAAAGTATGATCATGCATTCAAGTTGTACAACCCATATCTCTCAATTCCAATATCCAAAAATTAAAAAATTTATACCAATATAAAGATAAGAGAATAAGCTACAACTTTGGTGTAGACACCTTAGCCTAATTCGGTCTACAGCAATACAGTTTATTGAATAACAACAGGATATGATTTCTGTCCCTGGCAGTGCTGCAGCCTAAGCCAAGACTTAATTCCATGCCAATTTTGAAAGTCTCAGAGACAAAATTAAAATTTGACTTCTTTAATCCTTCTTAAAACACACTACTCTATGTTCTCTTTAACTCTAACCTCATTGAAATCCATCTCTAGCAATACCCAAGCATTACACATATACAGTGAAAAAAACAGAGCATATGTTCATCGACTTTTTTGCATGTATGTTTCTGCATGTCTGTTATCTAATAACAACCTCAGTTCATTATATAGTTTTCATTTTCATGCTTTTCCCTAAACTCTAAATCATCTCAAATGCAAGATCAAATACAAACACCAAAAACACAACTTACTTGGTTTCAGCAAAGTCTTTGGGTAGTGACAGTGTTTCAATTGTACAGAATCACAACTATTGTTTCAGTGTTAATACACGAAGAGAGTTTGGTGAGCAATGCTTTCGGTGATGAATAAAACAAAATGAAGAATAAACTCAAGCTGGAGACAAGTTTCCTTCCTAAACATGTAACTACGTGTTTTACTATATCACCGACACATATCACATATGCACATAGGCTATTTGTCATCAACTTATTCAGTATATGTGTCACAATATAATTGGTCCATATTTCAATATTAAAAATATTCCTAAAATTCACTAAAAAATTTGAAAAATACTAACAGTCTCTAAATAAATTTTTACCATAAATAATTCACAATTCACGTCTTAAATCGCATTAATCAGTCAATTATACCCGAAAATGTCAATGAATGCATGAACTTTTTTTTGTATCAACAATAAATATTCACATGTGTGTGAATATACTATGATGCATGAGCATGAAATGCACTACTAATTTCTCACTGTACTCTCAATTCACTATTTTGGGGTCTAGCTCCAAATATGGGATGTTACAATTGGCATGAGTTAAGACACAATTGTGTCCTAGACTATAATGCACTTTAAAAATTCTATCTATCATATAGTCTCTATCTAGGCTATTTATATGATCGTGTCTTCATTTTTAAGTGGTAAATGAAGGATACAAGCTTGCACACATTTATGTGCTTAGCTATTCCTAACTAATAATTATGTTTTCTTTCTATTTTCACTTGAAATCTTCTCTAATTCTTGATAAAGCTCATCCCAAGGTAACACTTTCACAATTATTAAAAGCATCACATAAAATGAGTAAAACTAAGGTAATTTAAGCATAAAAATAAAGTAAAAGAATAATAAAATATATATGTGTATATATATATATATGTATGTGTCTGTGTGTGAGTATGTTTGTTCATGTGTGTATAATTTAAGCATAAAAATAAAGAAAAAGACTAATGAAATATATTTATGCTATATACATCGATCATGCTTATGCTTTTTAATGAAAAGAGTTACATCAACCTTACCTTTAATAAAACTATTTTCATAAGTAATGCATTTAATTATACTAAGTTTTAAGAGTTTGTTTTAAATTATAAGAAGTTTTCAAGAATTTATAAACATGGTTAGGTACATCATGAATTATTAAGTTTTTTTAATCATTATTCTTTATGTGTGCATTTAAAGGATTGATTATCCAATTTTGACTAAATAAGGTCTTAAATATAGTTTTAATGATAACAACATATATTGTTATTAATGAATTTACTTTTAGTGATATTAATAGCTCTATTATTATGGAATTAAGAAATAAATGAATTATGAAGTTTAATAGAAAGGTGATATGTGTTTAAGTGTTGATACATTTAATCATTTACACTTAGCGATTAATGACATAAAAATGCTTAAGATACTCATTTTAATTCATATATGATTTTAGGTACAATTTGGAAGTAAAGAAATTAAAGTGAGTCGAAAGCACTACATTTGGGCCATTTTTTAAAGATTAATTTTCAATTGTCTTCATAGAGCAAGAAGAAGAAATTAAAAGACAAGAAGAAAATTAAAAAAAGCAAATAATGTGAGTTGCATGGATTATGCATTCAATTATGTTAACTAACAGCTGAGAATTATATGAGACAAACTGGCAGCGCCGGAAGCAGATGAAGGCAGCTGGAAGGAAGTAGTCCATGACCAAAATGGGGCAGCACAGATGGGAAGCCAATAGACCAAGACGTAACATCCAAGCAGTAAAAACGCAGACGCCAAGATAAAACAACAACGTAAACAACGTTTGCTTTAATGCATACATTTGCGTTAAATGCAGACATTGGAATTAAATGCAACATTAAAAGGACACCCTGACATTTTGGCCAAGACAGAAGAAGGGTTTGAGGAATGAACATTATATGGTGCACCAAGAACTAAGAACTTAATTCATCAAATCATGAATAGTAGGGAGAGAGTTTAGTTGCAGCAAAGAAACAAAAGGGCCGGTAGCATAAAATAAAAAAGAGTTTCGTGAGTGAAAATAAAGAGAGCTGCGTGTGAAGAGAGGAAAGAAGCGTGAATAGTAGGATGGACCTTAATCTTTATTTGTCCCATCGGTGAACAGTAGAGATTAGGGAAGCTTACATAGTGAAGAAGATCAAAAGGGTTTCTTCGGTAGGGTTATAAGTGTAGGGGTTGAAGCATTTTTCTTAGGATAGATCTATAGAAGGCTAAGATCTCGACATCAGTTCGGATTTTTTTGTTTCTTTCTCTAATTAGAAATTGATTATGTTATCTTGTGCTTATTGGATTGGGTAGTTAAATGACGATGATTTTAATGCTCTATTGAATCGTTTTTTTATGAAAACCCATTGCTAGAATCGAATGCAATACATAATCTTTGTATTTCCAATTTATGTGTAGCAACTAATGGTTCTGAATCATTAGAGATAACATAACATGGGTTGAATAATCCGAGCTTATGTGATTATTACCTAGATTGATCTATTTTTTTGATTCATAATGCGGTTGTCCGTATAAACTTAGAGAGCTTATTCTAGGCTTCCTAATAGCTAGGGTTAATCAATAAGCACTTCGTGATTAACTAGGATATAAGGAAAAATCGGGATTAACAGAGCTTATTGTTAATCTACAACCGATAGTTGTTAAGAGAGATAAAAGGACAACAAATCAATGAATTGTGCTTAATTAAGGTGTAGGACGAGATTGAACCAAAGAATCAAATCCCTACCGAATTCTCCAATTTTATCATTTTTTGCATGTTTTCTTTAATTTGTTTTCATTATGTTTATGTTTATTTTATTTTATTTTCTTATTAAATCCAAAACCACCCATTACCTAAACATTAATTAATTTCATTTCAGAAGCTAATCGTCCACTCTTTCAGGGATCGACCTAGACTCACCACTGCTACAATAGTAATCTAGTTATTTTATTTTGACTAACGTTATGACGCACATGTCAATTTTGGAACCGTTGCCATAGAGTGCGATGTTTAGTTTTTATTTGTGATTTTAATGGGTGTTTTGTATATATTTGTTTGTAATTGATTTCTTTTTAGTTATTTTGTGATCTTGTCATTCTTTTGTTTCATGTTTGTGATCATTTTTTATATGGGCGGAACTAATTTTTTATTTAATTCATATTCTCAATCCTATAACAATGTTTGGACTGATCAACCTAACTTTTATTATGGATAGGATAATCTGCCGAATTACTTCCATGATAGTTTATAGGAAGCACATCAATTCCCGTACATACCAGAAGCTTCCTATCTCTCAAGTACATCCTTGGAAGAATTAGTTAATGTGTATGTTGCTAACACTTTGCAATTCCAGTAGGAAACAACTTCTACAATCCAGAACTTGACAAGCCAGGCAGATCAATTAATGGAAGCTATCAACCGCCTAGCATCACTAAGCAAAGAGACCCAACCATATCAACTTGAGGAGTACCCGATGGATATTAGTGCAGAAACCTTACATAGTGAAGAGGAGCTTGAGAATTTTGAGGTCAACCCTCAACGAATTGCTTGTGAAGAAGACGAATTTGAGAAGGTGCTTGAAGCCGAAAATGATATATCATTTAGCTCAGAGGTAAGTACTGAGTCCATGATTATTTTTGAAACTATGTCTTCACTTTTACGTAGCAGATTGAAGGAACTAAACGAGGAAGAAAAAGGTGAAGAGATGTTTGAAATATTTCTCGAGTGCATAGATTCAATCGAGATTAAAAGTTTGAGGATAGGGAAGGAGCTAAATGGGAACAATTATTAACTAAGACCCTATCCTGAAGAACCTTATGTTAAAGAACTGCATGTGCCATCAGAAGATCATAATTTTGTCATGTGAGGAGAATATGGAGTCGAGCCAGTGACCCTAAAAAAGGCACTTCTTGCGAGGCAACCCAAAGGAATTAAATTTCTTTTCTTTACATTTTCGCATTTATTTTTTTTATGCATGTGTGTTTCTTTGTTGGTTTATTTTTGCTTTTTTTAAAGTTTTCAATCAAAATGAGAGAAAGAATAAAACAAACAAAGAAACATTTGCTCATTTTCTATTGCTTCTAGGATTATATAATCATGATTAGAGTGTGAATTGACTAGAGAATTTCATGGCAACTTTAACATGTATTTTTACTATTGTGATTGGTTAATGTGCATTATCTTTAGAAGAGTAGTGACTAATGGTAGACAAAGCTGGTGAACTGACACATTCATATCAGTCTCATTGGCTTTTGATAATGTGTAACCTTCATGACATGCACATCTTGATTTTGCGTTGAATTTCTATTCGAGACCACATTTTTATAATCTGCATTAACATGGATATGATTAGGAATTCTTTGCTTTTCTAAATTACAATAGCCAAATAGCCTAACCATTATATGATTTCCCTTTTTGATAAGCCCCTTTGAGCTTTATACCTTTCCTTTTGTATCAACCACATTACATGCTTTTTATTTAACCAAATGTCCTATCAAAGCCATAAATTTAATGGAACATTTGTGATTATTGAGTTTGTGGATGTACAAAAGTGTAAGTGTGGGGGTGTACATATGTGTGGTTGGTTAATCTTGGGATGTTTTGATATGTTTTACCATTGAAATTCCCATGTTAATGTAGTTTAAAAAAGAAAAGAAAAGAAAGATAGAAAAGAGAAGAGCACAAGAAAAGAAAAAAAAAAGAAAAAGAATAAAAATATATGTTTAAATAAACGTATTTAAGAGTAAGTGCATATATGTTGAAAAGTTGTTTATGATTAATGCATTCTCCTACAGTTGTGATGAATTGGTTATTTGAGTATATTGTGTATGAGGTAGATGTTGGCTTGAAAGGTTCACTATTGTGGTTTCAATATATTGTTGGTATAAATTATAGAAGTGATTCTTTCAGATTGATATATGCTACATGTGGTTGGTTTGTGAGAGTTAAATGGGGTTGTGAAATATAAATGTTGCATTCGTCATAGCTGATGGTAGCCAGTTTTTGATGAGTGTTACTTTGTTTCACTAACTTAATGACTTTCATGCTACTTGTCCCAAATACATCTCACCTTACCTTTGCCCACATTACAACCTTGAAAAGTCCTTTGATTCATGATTTTGCATGTGAATTTTAGTGGTGGAGAAATGAAATGATATGTAAAGTTATAGATTGTTATGATCATGAATGGTGTTGAGTGTACCTATATAAATATTTTATTTAAACACATTTTCCGAGTCTACCATTAGATTGCTCAATTTTTAAAGGTATTGAATGTTGATTGATCATAAGTAAAAGCTTGGAATGTTGATTTCTTGCTATGATTTTTTGAACGTCATTCATCTTTTTTTATGATTATGTATTCTTGGAACATATGGGAATTGAGTAAATGTTTCGGGTCTTTGAGCTTAATTTGGATGTTTTGCCTGAGGATGGCTAAAAGCTAAGTGTGGGAGAAATTGATATGTGTTTAAGTGTTGATGCATTTAATCATTTACACTTAGCGATTAATGACACGAAAATGCTTAAGATACTTACTTTAATTCATATATGATTTTAGGTATAATTTGGAAGCAAAGAAATTAAAGTGAGTCGAAACCACTAAATTTGGGCCCTTTTTTGAAGATTAATTTTTACTTGTCTTCGTGAAGCAAGAAGAAGAAATTAAAAGACAAGAAGAAAATTAAAAAAAAAGCAAATAATGTGAGCTACATGGATTATGCATACAATTATGTGAATTAATAGTTGGACATTAAATGAGACAAAACGGCAGCGCTAGAAACAGATAAAGGTAGCTGGAAGGAAGCAGTCTATGACCAAAATGACAGCGTAGATGGGAAGCCAGCAAACCAAGACGCAACGTCCAAGCAACAAAAACGCAGATGCCAGGATAAAATGATGATGTAAACGTTTGCATTAAATGTAAATGTTGGCTTAAATGCAGTGTTAAAAGAAGGACATGCCGACGTTTTGGCCAAGACAGAAGAAGGGTTTTAGGAATGAATAATATATGGTGGACCAAGAACTATGAACTTAATTTTTCAAATCATAAACAGTAGGGAGAGAGCTTATTTGCGGTAGAGAAATTACATCAAATCCTCTGTTCTAGTTACTCTGTTCCAACATGTTCCATTAAATATCATCCATACATTTATATGGGGTACACGTAAATGTGTGGATGAGATTTAATGGAACATGATAGGAACACCATAACCATAACAGGAGATCTGATCCCCAGAGAAACAAAAGGGCTGGCGGTAGAAAATAAAAAATGTGGCATGAGTTAAAATAAAGAGAGCTGCGTGAGAAAAGAGGAAAGAAGCGTGAATAGTAGGATGGACCTTATTCTTTATTTGTCCCATTGGTGAACAGTAGTGAGTAGGGAATCTTACACAGTGAAGAAGAGCAAAAGGGGTTCTTCGGTAGGGTTATAAATGTAAAGGCTGAAGTATTTTTCTTAGGATAGATCTATAGAAGGCTAAGATCCCGACACTAGTTAAGAGGTGATATCGACGCTGACGATCTGTTTTTTATTGTTTTGTTGTTTCTTTCTCTAATTAGAAATTGATTATGTTATCTTGTGTTTATTGGATTGGGTATTTAAATGATGATGATTATAATGCTGAATCGTTTTTTATGAAAACTCATTGCTAGAAGCGAATGCAATATGTAATCATTGTATTTCTGATTTATGTGTAGTAACTAATGGCTCCGAATCATTAGAGATAACATAAAATAGGTTAAATAATTTGAGCTTATGTGATTATTGCTTAGATTGGTCTATTTTTCTAATTCATAATGCAGTTGTCTGGATAAACTTAGAGAACTTATTCTAGGTTTCTAGATAGCTAGGGTTAATTAATGAGCACTGCGTGATTAACTAGGATCTAAGGAAAAATCAGGATTAACAGAGCTTGTTGTTAATATACAACCGATAGTTGCTAAGAGAGATTAAAGGACAACAAATCAATGAATTATGCTTAATTAGGGTGTAGACCAAGATTAAACCAAAGAACCAAATCCCTACCGAATTCTCCAATTTTATCATTTTTTACATGTTTTCTTTAATTTGTTTTCATTAGGTTTATTTTATTTATTTTCTTATTAAATCCAAAACCCCCCATTACCTAAACATCAATTAATTTCATTTCATAAGTTAGCCTAACACTCCCTGTGGGATTGACCTTGACTTACCACTGCTACAGTAGTAGTCTAGTTATTTTATTTTGACTAGCGTTAGGACGCACCTGTCAAAAGGTAAAGTGAGAAAATGAGCCGTTTGAATAAAAAGATGAAGAAAATGAGAAAAATGGAGCACATATGTCATTCAAGAGAAAAGTTAAGAATAAAAAGGAATCAAGTAAATCACTATAATCATTCTTGTAACCTTATCTTAGTCATCTAATTAAAGACTCAAACATCGCATGATCATTTTATACATATGGTATAGTATATATACTTTGTCATAATCAAAATGGTTTAGGAAGTTTTAAAGAAAACTCTCTTGATAAATTAAAATAATTTAAGGAAAATTTTGAAATGATTTTAGATGAATTTTTTATTGAAAGAATGTATTTTGATCTTTGAAAAACTTATGAAGTTTTGGAAAATTTATTTAAGGAAGTTTGGTTGATTAGTATGGTTATTTAGGTTATTATTTTTAGGTGGAAGTATAGTCATCTAATATCTTTTGATAATATATTCTGTAAGTTTGTGACCATATTGGTTAACTAATATGCAAAATAGTTAAACAATGCATTACTATTAGCTGTTGTAATAACTAGTTTTTATCTCTAAGTACCATTTTAGGTTACTTTTAGTATAAATAGACCACGTATGATTTGTGGAAGAAACCTTAGGTGAACTAGAAAGTTGCTAAGAGCATTAAGAGGTTAGAGAGTGTATGCGTACATTACATTACATATAGTGAGTCTTGTTCATCAATATAAGCAAGTGAAGGAATTTTTTAGTATTATAATTATTAAAATTGGGAAAATTACAAGGAATTAATTTTTAAAGGGTTCCTCTTAACCTTAAACAAGATTTGTAAAAAGTTACTCTTCATTCGTGAAAAAGCAAGATGATTGCTAGAGTTTCTTTTTGCCTGTAGCAAAGAAGATGTTGTATGGATGGTAGCTTTTCACCTATTAAAGGAAGAAGATAGTGAATCGTTAAGTGGAGCGTGGGAAGTGGATGTAGGCTAAGGGGAGTTTAACGGAACCATTATAAATCAACTTTGTCTCTCTTTCAATACTCTCTTTTATTTATTATTTTAATTGGTTTGTGATTATAATATGTGATTTTTTCATAACCATTTATTAGTTTAGAAATAGGAAAAAAAGTTAATACACATAATTCACTCCTCTTGTGTGCCATCTAAGACCAACAAGCAACAATTTTTTATATTACTCTCACTTGAATAGAGCCCATCTTCTTGATTTTATGTAATAAAAGTGGAGGATATGATTTCTATCTATATTATAAAATTTTCTATTATTAATCTATTATATATAATTGGGGCAAGTGCCTCTTTCGTTAGCAAGTAATATATTAGTAAGTAAAAGTCGATCCCTTGAAGAAATGATATGGATGAGAAAACCTAAACTACTAACTAGTCTAAACTAAATAAATACAAAAATTATGTTGCAAATTTTGTTTAAAGAAAGATAAATAAACACAAAAGTAAATATGTAACCAAAATACTCAATAACAAGGTAAATTAATAAAAATAATTCAATTTACTATTAATGTTTAAACAAGTACTCTTCCTAATACAACTTTTGACTTTATGAATTAATTAATCTAGAATATATATATTTAATTAGATTGATAGGATCTTTTAGAAGCTAAAATTGCATTCTTTTAAGCTACAACCATCTCATCTTCAATTAGTTAACCCATATCTCTATCAAGTTAACACACTTTTGAATGTACTAAGGTACGTGAAATCTCATAAAAGTTTCCATATTAACACTAGAAAGATCATAAAAATCTGTCCTAAACACCTTATCTAATCTTTATTACCTAAATCGTGGTTCATTCACATGTAAGCTCTCTAAAGGTAGATAGCTCCATCCACCATCAGTACTACCACTCACTATTATACTACTATAGCATTATTCATTTATTCTTCCTTTTACAGTTTCAATCAATATATATATATATATATTTGAGGTTTCACTTAAGAACGTCTCTCTCAAAGAAATGCACAGTTCACCTGTCTTCCTTCTTCCTTCATCCACCATCTTTTACTTAGAGCTAGGCTATTAGGAAAATGGCTACTTTGATCGTTAATCTTCCATTTTATGTCCACTTTACTCTATCCTTTCTCTTTATTTTCCTTTAGCTATATGTGATTTTTTATTTTTAAACTTACTGCTATCCAATCCACTATTTCAACCTCAGATCTTCTTCTCAATTATTCTTATTTCTAATTTTTTTGACTTTGACATACAAGTTTTGCATACTCTAGAGTATTGCTCTATAGTGTATAAAGACACTTCAGTCCCTTAACTTTTTGCTTTTGCCACCTAAAGTTGTTATTTTTGGTAATTACCTTACAAGCTTTTCTCTTCATAAAGTTATTTGGTGCCTACTTTATTATGACTTCCTTTAATAAAGGTTTGACTCCTGCCCTATCCAAACTAATTTCCATCTTTGCCCTCATCTTCCTTTGCCAGTGCCCCCACTTACTATAGACCCCCATCCAACCCTATTATTGAGGCACCTTTTTCCCTTCACAACTAAAGTTTTGAGTATACTTGCCAGTTATATTGAAAAGCCACTATGGATGAGAACATGGCTAAAAGAAAGATAATTTGGTTTATAAAAGTATGCATCGGTATGGAAATGTCTAGAATATGCCCAACTACATCCCTATTATGAGGTTAGGATAAAACAATGTATTATATGAGGAATCTATTATGACTACATACAATTCGACACCATTACTTAAGATGTGAGGTAAGCAATGGAGACCTACTGCAAAAATGTTCAAGAGGGAGATTATAATAAGCTGATGGGGTAGGGGAGGAAAATTTGGAGAAATTGAAAGAACTTAAGCAAATAAATAGCATAGATATGCCAAATGGTGACCTATATATTCCACTACTTAATAAGGAAATGCGTAAGTTAGACTAGGATGAGCATATTGGTGGAAAGGAGTGGATCCAAGTTTTGAATTGCTTTCAATCCCCTAGCAAGGTTATAACAGAAAGTAAGGAGAATGAGTATGTTCGAGAGGCAACGAAGAACGTTCATGATAAGTAACCTATTATCCCTAATATTATAGAGGACATAGAGCTAACTATCAAATCCTCATTGGATTTAAAAGATTATGGTTTCCAAATCATTATAAGGAAGAAGTTATAAAGGGGCACTCGAAGCAGGAGCTCCAAATGTAAGTCCATCTCAAAATGACTTTGTTAGTCTGGAATGTTTGAGGATTAAATTGCCTTAAAGGCTACACGCTTTAAAGGATTTTCTCAATTTGTAACATCCTTGGTTTGTAGGAATTTTTGAAATGAAGATTAGATAAGCTAATTTGAATAAATTGAAGATTTTAGGGGCCAATTGGGATTTTCTTTCAAATCTCCAGCACCACTATTTTGGGAGAATTATGTTAGCTTATAACAATAATTTTGTAAAAGTGGAAGAATTGTGGTATTGTGATTAAGCTATACATGTATTAGTTCACTTTTCACTTAAAAATGCAAGCTGTATAATTCTATTATTTATGGCTCTAACCTTAATTTTTCGAGGAGACAATTTTGGGAGGGTCTACTACGAAATAAGGTTAGCAGCAATGCTCTTTAGATTGGTTGTAACTTTAAAGAGTGTGTGGAAGGGTTAGGTTTGGAGGACCTAATATATAAAGGGCCAATATTTACTTGGAATAACAAACAGGAAGAAAGGTGTTTTATTGGGAAAAATTTAGATATAGCTCTAGTTAATCTGGATGGCTCACCAATTTTCTTGAGAGAATAGAAAAATTTATAGAGCCATTATTTTTAGATCATACACATATCTGGAATATTAATTTGTTCCAAAAGGTAAGCAAAAAGTTCCCTTTTAGATTTAACAACTTCCTTGCTTTTGATGTTGGATTTTACAAGGCAATATCGAAAGAGATGTCATCTAGTATATATAGCTCTAAACAAATTGTATGTTTGTAAAACTTAAAAGGTATCAATAACGAATTGAAGAATTTAAATGCCATAAAGGGCCCTACCACTATGGAAGTAGTCAAGAGTGCAAAGGATAAGCTTGAAAGAATTGAACATAGTCCATCTATAGATCCGTCTAGTAAGGAGCTGCTAATTGAAGATAATATGACCGTTAAGAGCTATTTAAGTAAAGTGGATGATCATGCTACTATACTCAAGCAAAGGGATAGGAATAATTGGCTAAAGAAGGGAGAGAGATGTATAAAATTCTTCTTGAACTCTATGTTGGCTAAGAGGAACTCTAAAAGCATATGCTCTATTGTCTCTTAAAATTGTGATTTTGTCCAAAAGGGGTTGCTAACTGAGGTAGTGTCATTTTTTAAGAAATTTACAGGTTCTCGTTCTCCTAGCTCTTGTTCAATAGAGCTTCTAAAAGTCTTTGTTGACAAACGAATAGGGAAAGAGGAAGGTCTTCTACTCCCTAAACAAGTTAGTGATCTAGAAATTGAGCAAATAGTCTTCCATATGAATGGTCAAAAGGCTCCTAGAGTTGATTGTTTAAATGGATTCTTCTTTTATAAAGCTTGGCTAATGGTGGGTTTTATGGTGAAACAAGCTGTCAAGGAGTTTTTTTAATAGTGTAACCCGACTTAAGGAAATTAACAAAACATTTGTCCTTCTCTGAAGATTCTTGATCTTTCATCCTTTGGGGACTATAGGCCAATTTCTTATAAAAGCTTTCTGTTTAAAATCATTTTCAAGATATTGGAAAATAGACTAAAAGTGGTGCTTCAATTTATCATAAGCAATAAACAAGGAACTTTTCTCGAAAGGAGATTAATTAGTGCTAATATACTCATTACTTAAGAACTCTTAAAGGGATATACTAGAAATAAATCATTCCAAAATTTTGTTGTTAAGGTTGACTTCAACAAAGCATTTGATTGTATAAGCTAGGAATTCTAATCTAACTCGCTTAAGGTTCTCGTATTTCCTTATATTTTTAGGAAATATGTGATGGCTTGCTCCTCTTATAAATCTTATAGTGTATTGATCAATGGTGCTCCCTTAGAGTTGCTTAAGGGATAAAAGGGTATTAAACAAGGAGACCCCCAATTTTTTTAATCTATTCATCCTCTCTATGGAGGCATTGACTATACTATTGAAGCATAATATCTTAAGGAGTGCCATCTTTAGGTATCATAACAAGTGTAAAAGGATTAAGCTAGCAAGCTTACTTTAAAGCTGAAGTTAAATCAGTTCAATTCTTAATGAAGTCTCTAAACCAGTTTTGGTTGCTTTCTATATCAGACATTAACTATAACAAATGTTATCTTAATATATTGTTATGTTATATGCAAATAAACTGAAAGCATTGATTGTCATTTCTATTAAAGGCCTCCTTTAATGTACTTAAACTACCTTTGGTTATAAGAAGGTTATAATTCGAGTACCTAACTCTAATGAAAAAAATTCAAAAGCATTTAGGTGCTTGGTATAATAAAGAGCTCTTTTTTGGTGCTAAACTACAATTGATTAAAACTATAATCAATTTTATGTATATCTACTAGAGTGGACATATGTTCTTATCTAAGGTCTTAATCAAGACTATTAAAGAAATGATAAGGACATTTTGTAGGCTAAAATTGTAAATACCACACTAAGGTCAAATGGTTAGAAGTATGTAAATTGTTTAGTGAAGAGGGTCTTGATCACTCCTATAAACCAATAAGGTCTTGATGGCTAAAACGCTTTTCTGAGTATAGGTGGATAAAGAATAGTTATGGATGCATGGATAAATAGCTATATACTCAACGGGAAAGTATTTGGGCAGTCAAAAATAATCTTCTCATTCTTAGTTTATCACCTAACTACGTAAGCTAAGGGCCTCTATGGAACCTATTATAAGTTGTAGGATTCGGGATGGCTCCTTAGCTTTTTTTTGGCATGATAATTGACCAAGTAATGGTGCATTAATTCACAAGTAAAAATTGTCCAATTCATTGATCATTTCCCAACTCGAGCAAAGGTTAGTATGTGGATTAAGGGTGGGCAATGGCATAATTATCCAAGGGAATTGAGCCAATTGGTTCCTAATTATACTCGTATTAATGAGCAGAATGATTGTTATATTTGGAGCAATCAACAAAGGGCATTTTCTCAAACAAAGCTTATAGGGAATGGCTTAGACCAAGAGGCTCGATAGTGGATTGGCCTAAAATCATTTGGGATAGAAATCTCTCACCAAAAATTTCATTCCTCATGTGGCTGGCAGCTACAAACAAAATTATAATGATGGATAGAATTCACTTCCCTCAAATGTTGAACTCACGTCGACTATGTAGATTAGGAACTAAAAAATTATCACTTTCATTCTTTCAGTGAAACTACTTTAATGCCATTTAGAAGCAGGTTAGGGGACTTTTGAATTTGAGTTTAAATATAGAAAGCCACTCGGACATTATCCAATGGCTGGAAGAAAATTGCTACACGGTCTCTAGAGTGGATATGGTTGCCTTTGTAATGTCCGTTGGAATATGCCTATAATCAATATGGAAAGAAAGGAATGCTAGGATTTATGAATGACAAAAGAGACAACCAAAAATTACACTGAATTAGATCCTTGCTTAGATAAGAGAGCAATTATTCCTTTGTGCATAATCTAAGGTATTAAGTGGGCATATGCTGCGTGTTTGGAGAATTGAATAATTTCATAATCAATTCTAAAGCAGAGTAGTATATGTCTAATGTGGCTAATAGCAATTACTTCTAGAGTAGGGTAGGAAATCTCTATTGGAAAAAAAATGCTATCTACTATATAAATGTCACATTTAAAAGGCAGATAATGGAGTAGTGAATTACAGGTTACCCGAAGCATAAAAGGGAGCTATTCGACTCAAATCGGGATTGGTTGACCATATGATTCAAATTTAGTTTAGGTGTATTGCATGTGACTGTATTAATCTTGACATTCTTATTCAATTTGAGACGTACATGTAACCCAATTTAGGAGAACAAAGGGAGTACACTTATAATTAAGCGATAACACAAGATATGTTGGCTCTAATGAAAAAGGTTGTCTGTAGCTTGTCTCTTGCCATAATTGAGTAAAGAGCTCCTAGTTTTCACCTAAATTGTATGGAGATGTTAGTTTAAGGTTAAGGAACTCAATGGAGTGAATTTAGGTGTAGATATTCTATACTTATAGTATATGTGGCTGGGGCTGTCCCTAACACTTGTCAATGTATGTGGGTTCTTGTTTTATTTATCCCTATTAGCCTTCTAATTAGTGTTAATAGAGGGTATTGTATTAAGCAATGTAATGCCTATAACGTGTAGTATCTGGCGTATCCCTGGATTATAGTTCTAATGGAAAATTCTTTAATTTTTTCCAAAAAAAACCTCTCTTGTGGTATTCACGAGTGGGTTAAAATCATATTTAATAGCTAGTATATATAAATCGTGCATTAAGATTAATTAAAGGCAATTCATATAAATATATCCCATCTATAAATTAAAAAGAACCAATCTATATGAAATTACAGAATAAGGTTTTATTTTCTAAATATAGAAAAATGTTTAGCCACTAATCTTAATTAAAACAACAAAAGGGATAAACAAATATAAGAAAAAACATGACAGAAATAAACTAGAAGATATTCATGATTTTACTGACACTTAACTCTCACTACTATTTGAAAAGATTTCTATAATCTCTCTAATAGGCTATGATCCCATTCAAATTTAGTTAATCTTAAGTTTGCTCAATAAACCCACTTCGATTACATCATGTAGATAGCAACTTTATTAATAATATCTTATAACTCTTGTCAAATTATATCTTATATGTTATTCCTAACCTCTAAATTCATATGATCATAAGTTAGTCATCCGAATCATACAAATTTAGTTAACTAGGACTTATTAATTGAAGATAAAAATATTTGGATTAAAAGAGTCTTGAGTCACTCAACAAATTTTACAATAAACAAACACTAGTTTTATTCTTTAAATAATAGAAGACAAAAATTACATTGTTAACATGTACTTAATATATTAACAAGGGATATAGTTTCAAATAGCCTCATCAAACATTAAATTATATGTAATAATATCATATATATGTAATAATTTCAACTCTTTGGATAATAAAATTAGATTAAACTCCTTGATTTTTAAATAAATTAAATTCCTATTTCAATCGTTTTCAAATCCAATTTGAAATTATTTTCGATTATCTTGACTCCTTTAACCAATTTAATTGAAAATTTTTTTATTAAATTATAATTCTTACATATTATAATCTAGAAAATTTCTTTTTCAAAAAAATTTCTTTTTCAAAACTCAAACAAGCAAGAAATTTTAATCATATTAGAAATTACTTTTACTTAATTAGAAAATTAGAAAACTGTTTTCTAATATTAAAAGGAAACTACTTTCAAAATTAAATAAAACACTTTTAAATTTAATTAGGAAAGTTATTTATATTATTTATTTAGAGATTGATTTCTTAAATAATTAGAAAATCTTTCTTTAATAAATTAGAAAATTGTTTTCAAGACATTAAGAAAAGCTCATTTTTCTTAATTAAAAATGAAAACACTTTTTCTAATAAATCAAGAAACTTATCATTCACAAGTAAAGAAATAATTTCTAAATAAATAAAACAATAACTCTATAAATAAAATAATAAACTTATTTTATTTTAATCTAATTGAAATAAATAAATTTAATTAAGAAAAATCTTTCTCAATTATTTAAAAATTCATAATTTAAGGAGTTTAATTAATTAATTTCAATATAATCACCACAACAAACAAATGATTTTGCGACATTTTATTTCGCGACGAAACGAAATTCATCGCCAAAAGGGAACATATTGCGACAATTTAAAGAAGTCATCATTAAAACTAAGCATTTAGCAACCAAAATGAAAAGCGTGGCAAAAGGGAAAACCTTTTGTGACGATAGCAGAAATCGTCACCAAATGCTGAATATTTAGTAACAAAATGATGCGTAATGGGTGATGATGTTAGATATTCATCGTTAAATAAGCTTATGGCGATGCTTTTTAAAAACATCACCTAACTTGTAACACATTTGGTGACTAATCCGGGAAATCGTCACCAAAGGGTCTATATTTAGCGATGATATTTTGAAGCGTGACCAAAAGATCAATATTTGGTGACGAACTTTATGAATCGTCGCAAAAGGTTAAATATTCTGTGATGATTTTTTAAAATCGTCACTAAATGTCAAGCATTCGACGATGATTTCCAGAAATCGTCACCAAATGGTTGACATTTTTCAAAATTATTAAACTAATATTTTTATAATCAATCAGAGTTAAGATATATTTTATTGGAGATTTGTTTTGAATGTTTACAACGTATTATTGAAAAAAAACTTACAACATAATTTTAAGTATTAAACAGTAGTATTAATTAATCATTAGTATTTACTAACATTGCAAATTTAGTTATAAATTTTTTTAATAATTTTATCAATATAATAGTATGATATATGGAGTAGTACGAACCTTGAATTAGAAGTTACCTAATTCATACAGTCATAGAACCAGAACAATAACAGTCCACATTCAATAGTACGCAACTTGACCCCTAAGTAGTGGCTATATTGTTTGACAAATTATTACAGATACAACAATAAATTAACTTTAAAGTTGAGTTCAGTTGATTGACTCGATATATGACAATGATATAATTATTTATTTGGATTCCAAGTAACATGAAAGTTAGTAAAAATAAATGAGTCCCTGATGTCTGGATTCCCGAGAAGGGTCCTTGCACGTTCGAACGCATCACGTGGAACAGTAACATTTCCCCCTCAAGTGTAGGGTTTTTCACACTCTCTTACAACAACTTTTCTGCTATTGCTAAACTTGTAGAGGGTACAGTGAATAAATTGCTAGATTTAGTACCTAAAACACAATCAATATAGAACTTAGATATTGTCATATTAGTAAATCGTTAAATGAACTAAAATTAGAGTGACATGCATACGTGAATGAGCAGATAAAGTATCTGGAATTGACGAATTTTCCAAAACAACCGATTTCTCTAACCCATTATGGATTGTTGTGACATTGCACCCACCTCCATGGCCATATGAGTCATCTTCGAGACTCAAGGACGCTTAAAACAACATGTAATATAAACCATTAAATGTGAATTTATATAATAGCAACAATGTCCTTGATACACGATTGGGCTATATCTAAGGTTTTGGGTATGACCCTAAGCCTGTTGATGCATCTTCGTCACGACCAGCAGTGTTGACGGTGCTTCAAGAGGAGAATAAGACACTAAAGACTAAGTTAGATCGTAATATTAAAGAAGTGAACAAGCTTAAAAAATTAGTTAAACAAATACTAGGTTTTGCATATGTTAGTGGTAGTGACTTAGATGAAGACTCTTAGTTTGTAAATGATGTGTAAATATTTTTTTATATAAAATGCATTCCATTTTATATGTTTATCTTATTTCAATTTATTATTGTTTAAAATTATGTCACCAACATTAATTATAAAATGAATCATTTTTATATTTCAAACTCTCTTAAAAATTGTAATAAATTAAAATATATATATATATATTTAACAATTATAATAATATTTAAACTTAAAATAAAATTTTGTCACTAAATAATATTAGCTACCAAAACAAAATCGTCACAAAAAGTTATTATCTACATTTACAAGAACGTCTCTAAAAAAATTTACCTACAACAACAAATTAGTAGTTAAAACTATTCTACTACAAAAATAAAATCGTCACTAAAAACTATTAACTACCAAAAAGAAATTGTCACAAAATGTTGTTACCTACGCTCGCAGGAACGTCTCTAAAAACATTTACCTACAACAAAAAATTAGTAGCTAAAACTATTCTGCTACAAAAAAGAAATCGTCACTAAAAGTAATTATCTACGACTAAAGTTTAGTAGGGAAAAACTTTTATTTACGAAACAAAAACGTCACCAAACCCTATGTATGATGTTTTTTGTTCTCATCGGTTATATTTATTACCGAAGAATTTTTTGTCAAAAATTTTTTTGGCGACGATTTCAGGAAAATGTCACAGATGTTATTTTGCTACTAGAATTCAATGACGATTAGGGAGATGATTATTTTTCATCACAAATTAGCATTTGCGACAATGTTTTAATGTTTAGCGACATTTAATTTCGTCCCCAATAACTTTATCTGTTGTAGTGTTAGTCTTTTCGTCATCCAATGTTCCAATTGGACAGAGTATGCATACTGTGTTTACTCTTTCATCCAATAATGTTCACTCTTGCTAATTAGTAATTGATATATAATTGATATTTGAAAATACCTTTTCAGACGTCAATTCACTCTAACTAAAGAATTCCATAAATCACTGCTAATCAAGAATAGATGAACATTATCTTTAATTGCTTTAGAGTGATGAACTCTTTATTGACTTACTCAACTATCTCCGTATGGTTCATATTACGTCCAATGACTCTCGACTAAATTATACATCCTAAGATTTTTCATAGGTAGCATTAAAACACAGTAATTCTCATACGATATACCTTGGTAATCTCAAGTCTAAGGATCAATTATACAACCATCATTATGAGAAAATCCACACAGACAGAAGTAATATTCCATTCGGAATTTTCATAGTCGCGTCAGTTCAGTGACTTATTCTCTAATAATCACCCATACATTAGTTTAAGTATGTGGGATGTGTACACTAATAGCCATCGGATCAAACTACCTCGCTTCTGGAGGGAGGCTTTCGAGGCTACATACGAGAAGTTAACCATTGATTTTACTAGAAACAGAAAGGTTGTCTGTTTAGAAAAATAGGGAAAATGGAGGCTTTGGAGAGAGGAGAAGTAAGAGTAGCAAGTCGTTCTCAGCTTATCATAAGCAATAATTTCAACACTAACACGATCAGAATGTGAGTAACGACGGACCCAACAATGGGTTTTTTTAATAACATATATAGATGTAGAACACGTCATCGTCTTCTTACACGGTGTCAGAATATGGATCGCTGATGCCTTTCATCCAGTCGCACTCCATCTTCGATTCTAGTATCTGTCTACTCATATTCTCGTAAATCTATTTTGATGTTGGGTAGGACAAGTTGCATCTCTGTGGACTGAATCCATTCACCAGGTATGAGGCTTGTATTTTTTTTTAATTCACCAGGCAGTGTTTTCTTCATGAGTATGGTGGTAAGGGATGGCAGTTCCAGCCATCCCTATAGTTGCTGATGTTTTTTCATGTCTGCCATTGCGATCTCTGTTTTATTATGCAGTGTTGTTTTAATAATCCTTTCTAAGTGTTCAGTGTGGTTTATAATTAGTAGTTAAGGTTGGCAGCCTTGCTCAATCGTGTTTGCTTCTCAGTCTCACGTTTCCTAGACCTTTTCCTTGTTCATCTGAAAACCTCGACCGAGGTTTATCTTTTTCTTTAACAAGCAATGTGCATAATAAGTGTTTTGACCAAGGCTCTAGCTTAGGGAACTCTTGTTCAGACCCCCTGTAGGACCGTTGGCAGGAAAGAAGATGTGTAAGTTCTTATACTGATTTAGTAATCGTTCCTAGATTATCGTAGAGTTTTTACCCATCACACGTCTTCTTCGTTGTATTTCTCGAGCTTCCTGTCAAGTCTGCTGTAGTCAGTGTCTTTTGTACCATTAGTATTAGCCTTTTCTTCTGTTATTGCCAGTATAAGTCAAGGCCTTTTCATTATATTTTTTTTGACGTGTTCTATCAGCCTTTGACAGAGCCTCTCTCACTACAATCTCACCCTCACTAACGCAAAAATCACACATTCACTGACGGAGTATCCTCTATCACTTGCTTGCCTCATCTGTTAATCCTCCTTTAACCAGCATAGGTCACTTTTAATACTTTCACTTACTTGCGTCTTCTATTAATCGTCCTTTGACAAGCATCGGTCACTTTTAATACTTTCACTTGCTTGCCTCTTCTATTAATCCCCTTTTGACAAGTATAGGTCACTTTTAATACTACCTTTTCATTAGTTTGCAGTGCATTTTTGTGCATATTTTGTCATTTATTATTA
>JANIIA010266224.1:0-16878 GCA_027478495.1 Erythroxylum alaternifolium | reverse complement strand
CAATTAAATCTATAGCTATCTATTAGATAATTAATTTCTCACACAAGATCTCTCTTCGAATGATTGTTAATGACAAAGATATCAAGTTAATACTTGCACTTAAATCATATAAGCATTTAGAAAATTGAAAGTCACCAACAACACATGGAATAGTAGAACTCCTTGGATCCTGTAGTTTTGAAGGCATTTGGCTTGATATGATCAAACTACAATTTTTCGTCAAAGTTACTGTCTTATTGTCTTCCCAAATGCGTTTATGTGTGAGTATATCCTTAAGCAACATCGCATATTTGGGCATGCACTCCAAGGCTTCCACTGATAACAAGTTAATCTGTAGCTTCTTCAGTTTCTTCAAAAACTTGAAAAATTGAGTGTCCACTTGATGTTGTCTCACCATTTATGGATAAGGAAGTTTAGGCTTGTAGGGTGGTGGTGGTACATAAGGCCTTTCTTCATCTTTGTCTTCTTCTATCTCCTTGCTTTTCCCTTTTTCTTGGCTATCTTTTTGCACACTTAGTTCCTCCACTTGCTTGCCACTTTGAAATGTAATAGCCTTGAGTTGTTCCTTTGGGTTAGCCTCGGTATTGCTTGGGAGGCTACCTGCGTTTCTAGAAGACAAAGTATTAGCAAGGTGGCCTATTTGGACCTCCAAATTGTAGATGGATGAGGCATGATTCTTAACAATCTGATCAAACTTTGCCTCCTTCCTCTTTTGACTTTCCTCCTAGCTCGAAAACATCCTCTTTTTATTATTTTCTTGATTTGCCAGTTTGGACACCAAGACATCCATTAATTTGTCCATTTTGCTCTCCATAGATCTAAGTTGGTTTTGTTGAAATCTAGCAGGTCCTTGCAGTCTTGCTTAGCCACCTGTATTGTTAGTACTCCAAAAGAAATTTGGGTGATTTTTCCATCATAGATTGTAAGTGTTAGAGTAAGGATTATTAACTCTTTATGGTCGGCCCAAGTAATTTACCTGTTCTGTACCACTGGCTCTCAACAAGAAGCATTCAGTTGAGCCACGGTTGTTTTGCCCACATAACTCACACTGTAATTGCATAGCTTTGGCTGTAGATGAAGATGTTCTTTGTATGTTACTCAGTTGCTTAGTAAGGGATGTGATCTATGCTTGTAAAGTTGTAATCGAGTTAATTGGGGTCATACCTTTTTTCTCCTTTTGCCCCTGTCTACTCCTCTCACTTGATCACATATAACTATTGTTTGCCAATTCTTCCAAAAGGTCATTAGCTACATTAATTGTCTTTCCCATCAAAGAACCTCCAGCAGCTGCATTTATGGTTTCTCTTGTGCTCTAGTTTACACCATTGTAGAATGTCTACAACAAGAACTCTCTCAGAAGGTTGTGGTAGGGACAACTTCTCTGTAATTCTTTAAACCTCTCCTATGCTTCATATAAAGACTCCCTTTCACTCTGTTGAAAATTTGTGATTTCCTTTATGATCTTATTGTCTTGGTCAACGGGAAGTATTTAGCAAGGAATGCTTGGGTTAGCTACTTCCAAGTAGTGATCTATCCTGAACTAAGCGAGTTATACCATACCTTCACTCGATCTCTCAAAGTGAAAGAAAACAACCATAACTTTATGGCATTGTCAGACATCCCATTAAACAAGAAGGTATCACAGATCTCCAAAAAAATTGCAAGATGCGTGTTGGAATCTTCGTTAGATAGCCCATAAAATTGTACACTACTCTAAAGTATGTTATGGAGTGCCGGCTTGATCTCAAAATTATTAGCTTGAATTGCTGGCCTTGTAACTCCTTAAGGATTGAAACTTGGCCTTATAAAGCCCATCAATGTCCTCTCACCTCCTCCTTGCTCTCCTTATTCTACCATATTTCATTGTATAATGTCTTGGCATTTCGCTCATCTTAACTCTCTTTCGTGCCTTGTGATATCGGATAACTCTTCCTCACTAAATGCAGTCGATCTTTGCGTGATTCGTGTGTTCATGCACCTACAAATGCACAAGGAAAAGTATCAAAAACTCTTAAATCAAAGTAACCTAAACTAAACAAGATGCTAAATAAACAATCCCCAGCAATGATGCCAAAAACTTATTGATATGCTAAACAAACAATCCCCGGCAATGATGCTAAAAACTTGTTGATTGCAAAACAAATTACAAGTTTTACACTCAAAACGGCAATTATACGGGGTCGTGACTTGTAGTAAAAAGCGGATACCGATCCCACAAAGATTGTGCTTAGGCACCAGTTAATTCAAATTGATCTTGGTTTAAGAACCAAATTGTTTTATGGAAATAAAATAGAAAATTAAATTAAATTAAACAACTAACAATCCACAAATGATAACGTAAAAATGAAAAAAACTTGGAATTCAATATTTTAACAATCAAAGATCACTTTTTCTTTATCTTATCTTCCTCCTATTTTATTAATTGAATTGTGCCTCACCTAAAATGTCCTAATGTATTAACTACCCTCTCTCAAGGTGTAATTAATTATCCCTAGCCAAATTAAATGGAGATGATTAAGTAATCTCTCAATCTACACAATCAATCCACTAATTCAACTAATTATTAAGTTATCCTATAGATGATCAACTAATTAGTCAAGATCTCTCTATAACTAATCAATAAACTTTATGAATGTAGATTTATAGAGTGCCAATTCTTATTGTACAACCTACACAAATTACCCAACTCAATCTCTCAATATATTGTAAGGTATAAGTACATCATTCATGAAAAACATCATTTATTCAAATCAATAAAATAGGAGTTCAACAAAAACTTTAAAAGTAATCTCTACAAATAAAGTAGTCACTTATAATGTCATTAACATCCTTAACAATCAAATAATCCATCATACAAATACTACAAGAGAAAAAATAAAAGAAAACTAAATGAATCAAACTCCTCCTCTTCTTTGCCCGAATTTGGAAAATCTGGCGTTAGTATGCTCTTTACCCAACTGTGAATGAAAAACCTTAATTCTCTACCTCTCTCAAGACTCTATACCTCTGTTATTACTCAAGGAGGTAAGTCTCCATTGATGCTCTCTTCAGCCCTAGGGGTTTATAACCTTATATAGTTGCACGTTTATCTTCGGGCTAGGCATCCCACAACTATGGGAATCGGAATGAATCCCGCGATTGTGGCTTCATCCTCCACTTCTCTTCTCCTCTCTTAGTTTCTAGCTCAATCGCAAAGATGGCCACCCTCCATTCCAACATGAAAATGATCAATTCTTACCTTAAATCAACATCAATCGTAAAAGAATAATCATGAAGATCAAATTAAAAAAACATACAAAATAGATCCTAAAACACCACAATAATAGCCTATTATGGAAGAAAAACATGTCAAATACTTTTAAAAACACATACTAATGCACAACTATCATAAAATTAGATCATCACCATAGTCACTAAATATTCACCTCACCTTGCTTCTCTTCTTGTTAAATTTGCTAACCTTGCCTTAAAGAGCCTCCTTTCATATATCTTAACATCCTAATCACAACAACTAGTGTCACTCTTAGAGAATGCCAACACTGAATTGACAAAATTAAGATTATGGTAGAGCATTGGACAAACAAAACTCTATTATATTCAAAGGGAGTAGTTTCCTCAATCCTCTCTAACCACTACATACACCCATGCTGCATTTCCTTAAAAGATTAACAAGGAGATTGAAAAGATTTTAAGGAATTTTCTAGTCTAAAGAAGCTTATAGAAGGAACTTTACCAAGGTTAGCTAAAAAACAATATGCCTCCTATAAAAGTGAAGGAGGATTGAAAATTTAATCAATTATAGTAGTGAGTTAGACTCTACTTGCTAAGAGAATTTACAGACTCCTTCAAAATAAGCAATCCTTATAAATAAAGTAGGTACAAGAGCATTACGTCAAAAACAAAAAATTATGGACAATTGGATCCTTATATGTAAGCAAAACAAGTAATCTTAAAAAGATGGTTTGACTAATATCTGCTGCATTTCAACAAACACATTACAAGCATTATCCTATATTCCCAATATTAACATACAAAGTTCTCAAATTAGCCACATCACATCTCAAGACAACCAAAAAAATGAAAATGACGAAGAGAGAATGAAAGCTTACCTTCAACGTTGCCACGACAGATGATATATGAAGAAGAAGATCGAAGGAACAAAGTGAAACGAATAAGAAGAACAGAGAAGTGAGTAAGTTCTCGAGAATGAAGGGAATTCTCAGGGAGACTGTGAGACTGTGAGTTCTCAGGGACGAAGGGAGATGGAGGCAGGCAAGAGGCTAACGGACAGGTAGGGGCGAGCGTGTGATGGTGTGAGGGAGGAAAGCAACAGGCAGCTAGGTGGTAGGGTGGGCATGGGATGACTTTCATTTAATCAGAGGCAAAACGATGTCGCTTTTTCTTGCAAGAAAACGACATCATTTTGTCTTGTATTTTATTAAATGTTTAGTTAGAAAATGACGTCGTTTTATTCTTAAAGCAAAACGACATCATTTTATTAATGGAACAAATAATTTAAACGTGAACAAAACAACATTGTTTTGTTCATGGCCCCCAGGCCACGAGCTAGGCTGCTCAGCTCAAACCAGGGGCTGCAGGCGGGAATGTCACGGACTATATACAACCAGCCCATGGGCTAGTTTGACTGGGCCAAACATTGACCATAAGTCTAGCTAGGCCATGTTTATTTTGATATGCCTGTTCCCAAGCTTAGTCCATTCGAATATTTATTAATTGAATCTTATAGAGTGCCTACTACAGATGAGGATCGCTTTGGTTCAAATGCTTTGGACCCATTATTAATTTGATACCAAACTTTTTCATTGTATTAATTTGGTATCGAACTTCATAAAAGAAGTTCAAAAAAGTTTTCCGAAAGAAAATATATTTGGTCTCCTTCGTAATCTTTTCTTCCAAAATCATGAAATAATTAATTTTAATTTTTTAAAAAAGTATCATGTGTCTCTACAAAGGTTTTGAAGTAAGAATTAAATTATTGACTTAAGAATTTAAGCAATCATATCTAATAATAAACTAGATACTTAAAGGAAATGTTAATAATTCTGAAGAAATAAATATAAAAAATAAAATAAAATAAAAATTTGAATATTTTCAAAGTTTCAACATAAGATATTCAAGAAAGAGAAAAATTTTCGTTTAAAAATGATTGTGCAATAAAAACCTTTAAATTAGCAATATCAATCACACAATATGAGGGTGAATTTAAAGTACTTTCTAAACAAATGATATAAGACCATATAATAAGAGAATATAGTTATTTTCATATAATAATGATAAATATAACCTTAACTCTCGTTAGGTGATCAGATTAAATACTTCTATTATAATAAGTCTAAATGATTATTGAATCAAAATTTGTAAATTCTTATTTAATAATTTAGAATTTAGTTCATCTGAGAGACCTATTACCCGTTGATACAAACTTAATTTTTCTCTTAAATCAGGGTCTAATAAGTTTCTAAAGAAATGTTTTGGATACATAAGTTGCAAGTCTAACATATGAAAGGTGCTCTTTATTAATTTGCTTTCTTACAATAGGCAAATTTAAGAAATGTAGTTCCATATTCAAAAAATTCTTTCTATAAGCAAAGATATATATCATAAAGAGGACAGTAGCTATAAAAGTCCTATAACTCAAAAGACTAAGAAATTGTTGATGAACACAAACAAAACCCCTTGATATTGTAATATTGGATAAAATACATATGATAATCCAAATATTGAAAGAGTTAGAGTCATAATAAGATTCTTCTGCTTTATTTACCTCTTATATAAGTTTGTTAATCATTAAGGTGGCATTCATACATATATAATTTACTCACTATTCTTAAATAAACCCCTTTAAATTTTTTACTAACTTGATCCTTTAAGAAGGATTAATCATGATAAATTTATGACCTCGTAGTTAAATAAGGGCAAATCTATAGAAGATACATGTCATCCTAATAGAGAAGATACATGTCATCCTAAATATGAAACAATGAAATACAATAAAGAAGTTGCAAGCCTTTTAAAGGTTCTTATTAAGGTCAACAATCATTATTTTCTCTTTTTTAAAATCCAAAATGGCCAAAAGAGTTTAAGTGAACTGATCACTATTAATAGGGTTTTAAGCAACAAAAAGACTACTTAAGGAGTTTACCACTTTTATCTATCCTTAGAGAAGGAGAATCTCTATGCCTGTATTTCACCACATAGAAATATGTCTTTAAATATGTTTTAATAAAGGAAAAGAACAACGATCAAAAGATTGTCAACTATGTAAATTAGATATTGCAAAAATTAGAGTTTCGATACTTAAAATTGGAACGAGCTGCCTACATACTACTTATTAGTATCAAAAAATGAAGACCCTATTTATAGGCCTACACTATCAATATATGTACAGACTTACCCTAAAATAGATGTTTTATAAGCCAAATATTTTAAGTAAATTGGTGAAATGGTTAATAAAGATTAGAGAGTTCAACATCAAGCATGTTTCAACAAATTCTCTAAAATTATAAAAATTACTTTATCTAGGAACCTCCTTGTAGGTATTGAAACATGTAGGGTATGATAGTCTCCCTTATTCAATTTAGCAACATCTTTGGTGTGTCCCCTATGTATACTTCAATCTTGTCTTTATGATTCCACAATATAAGCTTATGTTCCTGTCTCGCTTCACTATTAGGCAACACCTTTTATTTAATAAAATACTCAATACAACTTGGATAAGTGCCTTTCAAATTATAAAATGATGTGCCAATATCTAGTTTAGACATCGTGGTAATGGCAATAAGGGCTCTTATTAATTTACCCCTGTTGGGTTCACTTGTCCTTATAATAAGGTTGAAGAAGACCCACATGAAACATAGGGTGGTGTATTTCCAAATGAGAGGATAAAGTTAAATGCTAGGAAGTTTGCCAATCCAATTCTCTATAGAGAAAGTTCCCCCGTAGCTCCTTGCTAATTCTTGGAGAAGCTTCACCAGTACTAGGTCTCCTTTGTTAAACTCCAAGTGCCTTTGCTTCATATCAGCCTACTTCTTTATCTTCTTTGTTGCCTTTGCTAAGTATGCTTATGTTATATCAGTCTTCTTGTGCCAACCTTTAGCAAACTTGAATACAACATTATTTGCTCCTTTATATATAATGGCAAGGGTATGAAGAGTTAATAGTTGTTGCCATATCACAATCTCAGATATATTGAATCTCTTTGACTCACTCTTTTACAAGTTGTATGAGAATTGGGTAGCTTCAAACAAAATTTCACAATTACTTTATTTATATAGTGCCTCAAGTGCTACTTCAATAGTGCATTATCTCTTTTGGTTTTGCCTATCCATTTTGGGGTGAAAGCTGATAAAGAATTTTAATTTATACTCTATTAGCTTGAATAACTCTGTTCAAAATCGTCTTGTAAAAGGAGTATCTCTATCACTCATAATTGTCTAAGGTATGCCCTAATACTTCATTACATAGTTAAAGAATATGCACGTGGCATCCTTGTTTGTAAATTTATTGGTACAGGGATGAACAATTTATAATTACTGATTCAGTCTTTTATTATTATAATGTTGCCACATCTTTTGAATTTTTTTAGGCATGTAATGAAATCTATAGAGATGCTTTCTTGAGGATTCTCTATAATGGGTAACAACTTTAGTACCTTACTAATTGACGTTGATATGACTTGTCTTATTGAAAAACAAGGCATATATTCATATAGGGCTTGATGTCATTATGCATCTAAGCTTAATAACATGTACGCTTCATAAGTGCCTACATACGACGTGCCCCAGGATGTCCTACCTACTTGGAGTCATGAGACGTATTGATGATTTCTTCTATAATCCTTGCCACTTAGGCACGTAAACCTGGTCACCTTTAATGAAGCCATAATTATCATGTTTTCCATGTTGTAACTAGCTAACTTTAATAAACTTTTGACTTACAGTTCTTGTTCCTTTATTCGATATACTAAAGGAAAACATAGGCTTATGATGGCAGCAAGTTCCCTTTTACTACTAAATGCATCAACAACTAAGATGGTCTTATTTTATATATACTTTATATGAAATCAAACTTTGTTAGGAATGTTTGCCATTTATTTTTTTTGTGTCAATTTATTTTACGTGAGGAAGTAGCTACTGGTGACATTTTCCATCTTCACCATTAACTTAGACCCCAACAAATACTGCCTCCAAGTTAGCAAGCAATGCACCACCATAGTCATATCCTTCTCTTGGACCTTATAATAACATTTAGCCTCATTAAGCTTGTGGTTCTCATAAGTGATTGAATTCCCATTTTGCATAAAAAAACCACTAAGTGCAAAATTGAAAGCATCAATGTATACCTCATATAGCTTAATGTGACCAAGAAGGGCCAACACAGGTTTTTCCATCACTTTTTCCTTTAACGCCTTAAATGCCTTCTCAAAACTTGTGTCTCAATTCCATACTTTATTTTTTTTAACAAAGTGGTGAGTGAAGATGTGAGGGAGGAGTATATTTTAATGAAAATTTGATAATAGTTGACGAGGTTAAACATAATTCCAATATCTTCCTCAGTAGTTCCTAATCATATATGGCTTATACCTTGGACTAGTCCATCCATAACTTGTCCCTATCAACTATATGCCTTAGAAACATGACTTTATATTGTGCAAAAATGCATTTCTCCTTCTTTACATTCAACTCATTCTCTAAAACTTGAAAAACTTAGCCTAAGTGCATAATATTCTCTTCTATTATTTTTCTATACACAATAATGTTATCTATGTACATCATAACAAATTTATGCAAAAAGGTTTCCTTTCTTCTACTAACATAGAGAGCTTTGCTTTCTTAATGCAATCTCTTACCTTATCAAATCCCTGTGATTAGTTGCATTTCATGTATGGTTGCTAGGATAGTCTGCATTCATTTTGCATATGTTTGTTTATTATTTGCGTGTTTTTGTGTGCTTTTGTGTTTGTTATGTGTGTAGGAGACCAAAGTGGGGATTGGAGTCGTAATGTATTAGATTTGGGCTGTTTTGGAGAAGCCACGTGCTGGAAACAGATACGACATAACTATGTTGTATTAGACAGTTGATGTGTAGCACAAAACATGTTGAAGGAAGATACGACATGATCATGTCGTATCGGGCAAGAACTGGGCAGAATTTATGGACAAGTTTTTAAGCCTAATTGTCATCTCTTTTGGGCTGGATCTTTATTGGAGACGTGGAACACAAGCTGGGAAGCCAGAATGAAAAGTCCTACTAAAAGATTAATTAGGAAATCTCTTCTAATTTTAGCTAGGTTATGAATTGGAAAGGATATAAATACCTTATGGCATAAGGAAATCGGACTTTCCTCTCTTCCTTCTCTTGTTTTGGGGATTAAGCTGCCAGCCACCATTGTTATTACAGTCTTTATTTTATTTTGCTGTGGAGACAAGATGAACTCTAGGGTATCTTGTGTTCTCACGTTAGTTATGAACAACTAAACCTTTTTCTAGTCAGTGTGCTTGGATATTCAGCCATGGATAATTTGTGAGACTATGTTTTTATTTGTTTATGGAATTCAAATATTTATTTAATTCCTGTGCTTGAACCAGATTTATTATTGCTTAATTTATTTTGCAATGTCACAAGTTGTGTGATTGATTAAGTGATAAATTGCTGAATAGGATAGTATTTTCGTGGATATTATTCTATCAAAGTAGCGAATTGGTTTTATCTTGCGAACGATGTATGTTAGTAATAAAATTGATGGAATTAAATAATCTAACTAAATAAATTACGGTGTTTCTGAATTTATTGGTTAAGACAAGGGTCTTTTTCATTCTTAATGCAACTAGAGATTAATCTTGTAAGGGCGTTTTTCAGGGGTTGTCTTTAGATTAGGGAAGTAACTTGTCAGGGCATTTCCCGGAGTTACAGACAAAGTAAGAAAAGATTGGTTAATGAGTGCATCACCTTTGGCTATAACTTTGTTTATCTGAATTGTCTAATTTATCTTATGATGTCAATGATCAAATTTCCAAGCTGAATTGAAGAGTACCTTGGCTAAGTTTTCACCCATTGCGTTTTAATCTCGTTTTATTATTAGTTGCCCAGATATGTTTTGTGCCAATACTACATGCTCATGTCGTATCTGCCATTGTAGCTCCCCTTTAAATTTCTACATTGCTTTTATTTTTATTTACATCTCTCATAATATCAATTCTTCAATCTGTTATTTTCTGAGCATTTGAGTAACTCTGCATTGATTCCCTACGGATTCGACCCAATTCATTACTAGCTACCTAGTTTTTAGAGAATTGGAAATACATTTTTATTTTTGGTAGTTTGACAACCTATCAAATTTTGGCACCGTAGCCGGGGAATTGTGTGTAAAGAGTTATTTAATTGTGTTTCTAACTTCTTTTCTAGCATTTTGTATACAGCCTTCCTCTTCTGTAGGTGAACTTCTGTTTGATCCTGAGATAGAGAAAACAACTAAAAGACTAAGGAAGGAAGCTAGATTGCATAGGTAACAACCCACCACAGTTCTTGCGCCACTACCATAATAAGATCAGATCGTTTTATCTTCATCTGGGGTCAGATTCTGATTCAGAACTAGACATAGCTGAGGCACATCTTGAGACATTGTGAGAGATGCTCACACCACCTGTGAACACCCAACCCCTGTGCATTCAGTATCTGACTGGGGATGATGGGTTTGAGTTAAAATTTGCACTTATTCAATTGCTGCCGAAATTCTATAGGTAAAATTGACATTTGAAGGAATTTCACGTGATCTGTACTGGGTTTAAACCACGAGGAGTTACAAAAAATCAAATCAAGCTTTGTGCGTTTCCATTTTCTCTTGAGGGTGCTGCGAAAGAATGGTTATTTTATCTACATCCTGGTTCAGTTAATACGTGGGTTGACATCGAAAAGTTATTTTTATAGAGATTTTTCCCTGCATCTAGAGCTGTGAATTTGAGGAGGGAAATCTGTAGTGTGAAGCAGCATGATTCTTAATCTTTGTATAAATATTGGGAAAGATTTAAGTAGATGTATGTGAGTTGCCCATAGCATGGTATTACTAAATAACTCTTATTTAGTATTTTTATGAGGGGTTGATAAAAGATGAGAGAAGAGTCATTGATGCTGCGAGTGGAGGGGCTTTAGTGAACAAAACCCCTCAAGCTGCGCGAGAGTTGATATCAGCCATGGCTGCAAATTTGCAGCAGTTTAGCACACGCACTAACAATACCACACGAGGAGTGCATGAGGTAAGGTCTTCTAGTCTTGAATCTAAACTAGAAAGACTAATTGATTTGTTAGAAAAGCAATTTATTGGTAATGCTAGCACTATTCAACAAGTCCACAAACCTTCTTCAACATGTGGACTTTGTTTTTCTCAAGAGCACCCAACAGATGCATGCCCCACCTTGCAAGAGGATGAAATAGTACATGGGTAATTATAGCAATCACAACTAAAAATGTGATCCTTATTCGAACACATATAATCCGGGTTAGCGTGATCACCCTAATCTGAGGTATGGGAACAGAAATAACCAACAAGGGCAGCATAATCCACCTTGATAGTACAAGCAACAATCAAGGTAAGGAAACGATGATGATTTAAAGATGTTGTTAACGAAATTTATTGAGAAAAAAGACAGCAGGATTGGAGCTTTTAAGACACGCATGGATCAACTAACCTCTGCGATGACAAGGATGGAAAATTAGGGTAGGTTAACCTCCCAACTAGAGGTAAACCCAAGGCATAATGTCAGTGCTATCGCATTTCGAAGTAGGAAGGAATTAAAGGCACCAGAACCAAAATAGGTGATACGATATGATCATGTTGTATCAACAGAAACAGAAAAATAGCCCCAAACATTAAGATCGTGTGGCCTAACCCTGAGAAACCACCTTTCCTTCATAGAATAGCAAAGAAGAAGAAGGCCACTGATGATATGGAGGTGTTTGAGACTTTGAAGAAGGTTGAAATCAATATCCCCTTGTTGACTGCAATCAAACATGTACCCAGGTATTGTAAATTTTTGAAAGAGTTATGCACAGGAATGAATAAGGTGCGTGCTTATGGGAGAATCAGTCTCAGCAGTGTTACAAGGTAAGCTACCCATTAAGGAGTGTGACCCAGGTACGTTTGCTATCTTATGCAAAATAGGTAATGTAGGCATTGAGCAAGCTATGTGCGATTTAGGAGCTTCAATTAATTTAATGCCATTATCTATTTAAATTTCTTTGAATGTGGGTCCGTTGAAACAAAATGGTGTTGTCTTAACCTTAGTGGATAGATCAAGTGTCTTTCCAGACGGGGTGTTAGAGGACGTCCCGGTTCAGGTTGATGGATTAGTATTTTTGGCCGATTTTTATGTGTTGAATATGGATGATAGGAATACTAGAAAATTTGGCATGATTTTACTAAGACGTCCGTTTTTAAAAACATCTAGAACAAAAATATATATGCACGCTGGAACCATGACAATGGAATTTGATGGTGCTGTGTTTAAATTTGAAAGCAATAATGCACCGAAGTGATTATGCATCTGCTTTTGCCATAAATAGTGTTGACCCCCTTGTTGATAAAATTTTGGAGTTTTGTAGTTGTGATGCCTTGCAGGTAGCCTTGACTGAAGACTTGACGACTCCAAAGTTAGTAAACTGGGAAAAAAATTAGGTGTTACCAGATCGTTTGTTTGATGCAGTAAATGATCTGAATGGAAACCAGATGTAGATGTAAGAAATAATATTGTGTAGTTCACTGGAGCCATTATGACATGACTATGTGGTATCTACCAAAAATAAAAATTTTCCATCTGTAATGAAACTGCCAGATTTGGAGCTTAAGTCACTACCCTCTCACCTTAAATACACATTTTTTGGTGCTGAAGACACATTTTCAGTAATTATTTCAAATGAGTTGAGTAAGGTAGAGGAAGAATGTTTGATCTGGGTACTTCGAGATCACAAGGAAGCTATGCGATGGACTATTGCCGACATCAAAGGTATAAGTCCAACGATCTGTATGCACCGGATACTTCTTAAGGAAGATTACAAACTGAGTAGACAGCCACATCGTCGGCTAAATCCTCTGATGATGGAAATAATGAGAAAAGAGATTCTTAAGTTACTTGTTTTAGATATGATATATGCTATTTCGGATAGTAAATGGGTCAGCCCAACCCAGGTTGTTCCAAAGAAAACAGGCATTACAGCGGTTAAAAATGATAAAGGGGAGTTGTATCGACTATAGGAAGCTGAACTCTGCAACACGCAAAGATCACTTCCCTTTGCATTCATCGATCAAATGTTGAAGAGACTTGTGGGTCGCACCTATTATTGCTATCTAGATGGATATTTTGGGTTCCATCAAATTCCTGTTGTACCCGAGGACCAAGAAAAGACAACTTTCACATGCCCATTTGGTACCTTCGCGTATAAGCGCATGCCATTTAGACTTTGCAATATGCTGGCGACGTTCCAAAGGTGTATGGTAAGTATTTTTTTTACTTTGTTGAGAAAGTAATTGAGTTCTTTATGGATGATTTTACTATATATGGTGATTCCTTTGCATCTTGTCTAGAGAATTTAGAGAAAATTTTGAAACGTTGCATTGAAACTAACTTAGTGTTGAATTATGAAAAATGCCATTTTATGGTTAGTCAAGGAATCATCTTAGGACATGTATTTTTGTCTAAGGGGATTGAAGTTGATAAGGCCAAAGTAGATGTTATTAGATCTTTACCTTACCCCGTGAGTGTGCGGGAAGTTTGTTCTTTTCTTGGCCATGCAGGTTTCTATCGGCGGTTCATTAAATATTTTGCAAAGATAGCTCACCCTTTAAGTTGTTTTCTGCAAAAAGATGCCGAATTTGTGTTTGGTGATGCATGTCGTGGTGCGTTTGACACATTGAAGGAAAGTTTAGTTTCGGCACTCATAATTAAGGTTCCAAATTGGGATTTACCATTCGAAATAATGTGTGATGCAAGTAATTACGTCGTTGGAGCTGTTCTTGGATAAAAAGTGGGACACAATCTACATGTAATTTACTACGTATCAAGAACCTTAGATGAAGCTCAAAAGAACTACACAACCACTGAAAAGGAGCTCTTCACTGTGGTGTTTGCTTTGTAAAAATTTAGACCTTATTTATGCAAACTAAAGTGATTATTTATTCAGATCATGCGACTTTGAAATATTTAATGAGCAAAAATGATGCAATGCCTAGGTTGATTCGATGGGTTTTGTTGCTCCAAAAGTTTAACATTGAGATAAGAGACAAGAAGGGAGCTGAGAACCTTGTAATTGACCATCTAAGTCGGATAAACACAGATTCCCAGTCTGGAGAAGTGGTTTTAGGTGAGTTTTGGATGAACAGTTGTTTCAGGTCGATACGACAGGAGCATATCGTAACTCGTGGATTGCAGACCTGGTTAATTTTCTGATAGAACACGGATTTCCAAAGGATTATACGAGGGCACAGTGACATAAACTGAAAAGTGAGGCCAAGTACTACATCTGGGATGACCCATATCTATGGAAGATGTGCTCAGATCAAATCATAAGGCGATATGTACCCGAGGAAGAGATTTCTTCCATCCTCCAATTCTGTCATTCGTTAGTTTGTGGTAGCCACTTTGGACCACAAAGAACAACAAAAAAGGTACTCAAATCTAGATTTTACTGGCCTGATTTATTTAGAGATTCATATGCCTTTTGCAAAGCATGCGATCAATGCCAATTTACAGGTAATATTGGTTGCAGAAATGAGATGCCACAAACACCTATTATAGTTTGTGAAATTTTTTATATTTGGGGCACTGATTTTATAGGACCTTTTCCCTCATCTTTTGGTAATCCATATGTTTTACTTGCTGTTGATTATGTTTCCAAATGGGTTGAGGCGAAAGCCACACTTACTAACGATGCTAAAGTGGTTGTCGATTTTGTGAAAGCTAATATTTTTGTTAGGTTTGGCACACCAAAGGCTATCATTAGTGATCGTGGAACCCACTTTTGCAACCGGGTTGTGGAAGCATTGTTCAAGAAGTATGGCATCACTTATAGGGCGTCAACTGCTTATCACCTACAAACAAATGGGCAAACCGAGTTGTCCAATAGGGAGATTAAGAGCATCTTAGAGAAAAAGGTGACTTCGCGCAAGGATTAGAGTGCACAGCTTGAGGATACGTTGTGGGCATATTGAATCACTTATAAGAAGCCATTAGGCATATCACCTTATCGACTAGTCTATGGCAAGACATGTCACTTGCTCATGGAAATAGAACATTGCGCATTTTGGGCAGTGAAAATGTGCAACACAAGTTATGATGAGGCAGGGCAGCAACGTAAGCTTCAACTCCAAGAGCTTAAGGAAATCCCAACAATGCTTATGAGAATGCCATGATTTACAAAGCTAAAACCAAGGCATTTCATGACAAAAAGATTGCTAAAAAGAGGTTTAAAATTGGTCAAAAGGTACATCTCTTTGACTCTACTCTTAAAATTTTTGGAGGTAAGTTACGTTTTAAGTGGGTTGGTCCATTTGTTGTTGCAAAAGTTTATGATAATGGTGCTATTGACATTCAAAGCATGGATCCTTCGAAAATTTTTAAAGTCAATGGACATAGATTGAAACCCTTTTATGAAGGATTTGAACCACGCTTAGTTGAGGTACAATACGTAAGTAAACCTGATTACAATTAGGTGTGGCCCCTGTGGAGCCAAAGACGTTAAACAAAGGCGCTACTTGAGAGGCAACCCAAGGAATTTTTAATTTTAAGCTTCAATTTTTATTTTTTTGTGTTATTTCATTTTTTTGTGTTGATTTATTTCAATTTTTGATTTTGTGCTCAGTGCTTAAAATTTGGTCTGGAACTAATGTGTGTGTGACAGTGCATTAATCGTCATAACTGCCAGTGGTTACAGGATGGTATACGAAATGAGCATATCGTATGTCTATGTTCGCCAGTAAGAAACTACAAAAAAATATATATATATTTCATTGATCCAAGTTTACCCGTTGTTTTGTAGTGTTTATATGCTCTACAGGGAAAGTGTATTAGGGTGCACAAGTGGGGTTCAATTTTTTTCACACCCAATGAAAAGTTCAAGTGTGGGGTACACAATTGTTTAAACCAAAGAGGGAAGTCCATGGCGGTTTCAGCAACAAGCCCCCTCCATTTCCTTCGTCACCATGATCCTGGTAACTTCTGTCCTTACTTTAGGCCTTTAATTTATATTGTCTTGTCTTTGTTTACATTGCGGACAATGTAAGTTAAGTGTGGGGTAGGGAGACTGCTTTCTTTTGATATTTGATAGCTTTCTTTTGATAATAATAAAAAAATTTGTTGGTGTTTCTGTGCTTTTGCGTCAATTGCATTTTGTTTTTTCTGCATGTATTGTTTGCGTTGCTGTGCATGGGTCTACTTGATTCAACATTGTCACGTGGTAACTAGTTGCACCTGTTAGTTTATTTATTTTCATTTTTGAATGTTCATGCATCAATTAACCTGCATAATAGAGTAAATCTTACCTTAAATAGTCTTGTCTTGATCTGATTTGAAAAGTTCAACTCTTTAAGAGTTTTTAGCTTAATTGATCTATTTTTGACTCCCATCTTAGCATAACTTGAACTAATCAATACACTTAGAATCAAATAGGCCCTCGACAAAATACACCTTATAGGAGTAATAACATGCACCACACAAAATTAACCATGAGGTTTTTGAGCCGCTTAAGAGGGAGTACAACATTACGTATACTCCATATTTCTTTTGTGTGTGCGTGTATAGTGTGTTCCCTGCCAGAATCTGACATTTGAGTTCCTATCAAAGCCACATTTAGTACATCGAGATGAAACTA
>JANIIA010265805.1:862-22494 GCA_027478495.1 Erythroxylum alaternifolium | reverse complement strand
TCAATCATTTCAAAACAGAAATTAAGCAAACAAGTAATTAAGTGAGACCGTCTAGGTTACTCACAAGTTACTCCCGAAGCTAATGCCTGGAAGTTCTAGCAACATCTGGAGGTTGACGTACCAGTTGCTCCTCTATATCAAACACCATACACATATATCACAATTTGTACAATCATAAGTATTTAATAATGCACATGTATGAAATGAAATATGTATAATGCATGTTAATGACAATTCCGAGTATTTATCCAAAAATTTCATCACAAGGTCATTCTCATATCAAAACTCATCTAAGAACAATCTATACTTAGGTTATGCCTCACTAAAATTATTAAAATCTCTATTCCTTTCTCATTGACTCACTTCAGATTTTTCTAAGTCACACTTTCGAGTCTACTGTTCACATTCAATTAGAAAGTAAAACTGATGTAATTTGGTCATATTCTCTTCTAGAAAAGTGTTCCTATATGTCTTATGTTTCTATTGACACCAAAATCACTCAATTTGGTTCAGTAAGTTGGAAGATATGCCTCAAACATTTTTGGGCTGTTCATATTCAAAAACAGTGTACTATGCATAACTTCCATCCAAAAATTAACCATCTTAGAGACTGAATAACAATTTCGACTTTGCATATGATTTATAGTCCTATGTCTTTAGTTTATTCCAAATTAAAGATCATCTCATTTGGAGGTCGGATGAAAAAGATATTGCCAAAAAAACCATCAGATGTTCATCACCCCCGATAACTTCAAAGTCACTATTGTGCAATTCTTCTTCTTCTTTACCAACATCTCTACTTCAAATCTCCATAACTTTTGATCCAGAACTCCAAAAATTTCAAATTTTATATCAACGGGAAGCTAAAAGAAAGATCTACAACTTTCCTAAAGATATTTTGTCAAAATCCTTCTAGATTAGTATAGTAAATTCATGAAAGTTTCAGATCAAAATTTTAACTCTCTTGCTATTCATTCCTAGAAATTCTCAGACTTCATATCAATTTTTGAGACTCTTAACGATAGAATTAAAAATTGGTGTTTTCATGAAAAATATAGCCATATATCTCTAGTTTAATTCAGATTAAGAATCAGTCTATTTGGATAACTATAGGAAAAGATAATCCCAAAATATTGAACCATGTTTAGTGCAAAAAAAATTCGACATCCACGTCACACACGTTCAACTCACAAAATCAAGTATTCAATCCACATTTCTCATCATTATAGTTTCAATTTAACAATACCCATAATATTTAAAAAATAACTTACTTAGTTTAGCTTCAAATCTTCAAAATTTTCACTTAGCCCTAGCTCTACATACAACCCATGTCCATCATCCTTTAAGGTAGTAGGGTTGGGTTTTTGTGAGGAATGAGAGAACAAGATAAGCGTAGCAAATGGAAGATGAGAGTAAGGTATTGATAGTTGGGTGAGAAAAATCGTGGGAATGAAGATAAAAGAGAAGAAGAAAGCCACAAAAATGGGAAGAAGAGAAGCAAGAATGAAAACAAATTAAATGGTCTTGCAAGATTAAAACCATCATGTGGTAGGGCATGTGTCACTTGCCACATGTCCTATCCCTATTGGCTCAAAATTGGTTCTTTTATTAAACTAGTCCATTCAAAAGCAAATTCTACTCCAATTGTCTCCAAATTTCAATAACATACGTCATTAAACCCAAATGTCATTTATAAAATTTTGCACTACCATTTGACTCTTAATTCTACTGCTATATATCAATTGTCTTGCCACTTGGCATTTTTCCTAGTCCAAAATTAACCAAAATTTTCAGAAAATTTTCTAAAATTCTCCAAAAATTCTAAATCACTAAATATACTCTCCAAATCAATTTTCAACATACAACACCACAATTCTCAGTACGATCACATTTCACAAATATAAAGCAATTATACCCAGAATATGTCAATGAATGCATGTACAATTATTTTCATGTGCAAAAATTCAATATCCAAGAGTATGAGCATATCATATAATGCATGAGCATGAAATGCATTTTCTAATTTCTTAATAAACTCTCATAATTATTATTCTAGCCTCAACATAGGTAAGGGGATGTTACACAGCCACTCTAGAGACTCTGGATTTATCAATACAAAGTGTAGCTACCACTATTGTAGGACCATAAATTTTCCTTCAGAAATCCACAAACCTTGCTTAAGAATTGGCTGTAAAACCACCTCCTACTGAAATCGAAATAAGAAGAACCCAGTTCCTGTAGAGAGGACATCCTTGAGGTCCATTGTGTGCCAAACCTATATAGCTAGAGTTTGCATGGCGAGAAAGGGTATGTTGCGTCCAGGGAAAAACGCGATTAAACAACAAGTCTATTGGTGTAGGCTTTCATCAATGAACTCATTTGGTATCACCACCAGGCCATTGAATGGCTAGTAGGCTATGTCTAAGAATCGAAATGCAATATTGGAGTTCATAATACCAACTTTCCAAGCCTAAGAGAAATCAGAAGGTTTTTTCACAATTTGCTGCCTAGGTTTTGCATACATAACATAACCAGGGGCGTTAATGGAATTATGCATAATGGAAGTTTTGTAATACTTACACTAGGGACAAAATTGGAAATAGTAGTGGATGGAGGGGCATTTTTAGGCTTGTGCTTCTTTTCCCTAATCGTAGCTAGTCCTGACTCTTCACTTCCAGCAGCATGTCTCCCTCCCTTTCCACCTGCAATAGAGAGATGGCAGAGGTGTTGGCGTGGCTGAGGAGGGCTTGGCTCACCCGGCTGCACGTGGAGACTCTAGAGAGGTAGGCCGATGTTTAGCAAAGTGTTTCTAGCCTCGCACACCGACAGTGGAGGCTGCAACTTTTTCTTCTCCCATACAGTTGTGACTTGCAGTGGACCTCCATCACCTGCGTCTTCTTTTTCTTTTCTGTTAGTTGGAAATGGGACTCTAGGAGGTTACGGTGGTGTCAAGGAGCACGTTGGGGCTGTCGGAGGAGTGATATGTGTGGAGGTAGGAGAAAGAGCTCTGTCAGAGATGGTGAGATGATCAAAGTTTTTTACATTTTCTATATGATTTCGATGCCTATTAAGGGAACCATTTATGGGGTTAAGTAGTTC
Organism: Erythroxylum alaternifolium; assembly: GCA_027478495.1. Classification (NCBI taxonomy): domain Eukaryota; kingdom Viridiplantae; phylum Streptophyta; class Magnoliopsida; order Malpighiales; family Erythroxylaceae; genus Erythroxylum; species Erythroxylum alaternifolium. The sequence continues at coordinate 19,395 of JANIIA010265805.1, read as the reverse complement.
GGGAAAAGATAAGGAGGATGGTGGGCATTTGGCCTAGAAAGCAGCTCCGACAAGTTTGTTGAGTATTCTAGTGGTGGCAGGTGTGGTTGTAGGTCAACAGGTTGTGGTGCTGGACCGGCAAACTGTGACTTTCCGGAGTTCACTTTTATTTTCGGGACATGTTGAGAAAACAGAGTTGAGAGAAATTTTTTTTCCAAGAACCTTTCTTTCCTCCCTAAACCCTAAAAATTTTTTTGAAGAGAATAATTAAATATGTTAATAAAAGGGAACGTTCAATCCAAAAAAACAAAGAGGCCAAAGGAGGCACTCAAAACTATTTACAAAGAAAATTAAGAAGCCACGAGAGGCCCTCAAATAAAAAATAAAACAAAGATTAAAGCTATATAGGGAGTTTCCAGATATGTTGCTAAAGAACAGGTTTCTAAAAATGAGACTCGAGGCCTAAAATTCGAGAATGGATAAGCTCAGTAATGTCCTCTATAATTTCCATGGGAGATCGGTGTCATCTACGGAAGATGCGGTGATTCCTATCATACCAAAGAAAGTAAACAGTGGCAGAGAGAACTAACAATGAAAGAATATGCCTAAAATCCTTCTGCAGCAAAGATGAGTGGAAGCCCATGGAGGAGGCGAAACTATGAAGTCAAAAGCGAAGTGAAGGGGGCCTTCATCGAGAGAGAACCTGCACTAAAAAAAGAGGTGGTTATGTTTGTTTAGATAGGGGCTGCATAATACATAAGCCGAAGAAGACGAAACATTAAACATCTAGAGCCTGTCCATAGTCTAGAGGTTCCCTGGTGATACTAACTAAAGGATAAAACAGTGTTGCAGAATATGCTCTGGAAACCACAGTTGAAGGTGGATCAGATCTGCTAGTCGTCGAGCTCGAGAAGGTTCCATGCTGACTCAACAGAAAAAAACTCCAAATGAGTGGCCCTTCCAAACCAAACCATCAGACTACTAAACACGAGGTCTGAAGCGAATAGAATCCTATACCTACTGCAGCTCACTACTCCCCTCAAAAAAATTCCACTCACTAGAATGTATAATCTCAGAGATCTAAGCATCCCAAGAGATCCCAGTAGAAGAGAGAACCTGGAATGAAAGGCGGTCACATAATGGTCCCTGATCTGGCAACCAGTAATCCTACCATAAAAAGGTATCCCGACTATCACCAATACAAGCAACGATGAGACCTCTACACCACTTTTGACTCAACAAAATCTTTCACTAAACCCAGGAAGAGCTCGATAGGACTTGAATATGTCAAAAAGATCTACCTCTCAACAAAACAGTGCTATGGTCCATGTAAAAGATCTGTTTGCGAATAGTCACCACATATACTTAAGTGTTACAGCCTTATTTTAGTCTCTGACCCTCTTGACTCCTAAACCACCCTCTTGCCTTGGAAAACAAACTGACTCCTATGCCACCTTAACCCCAGTGTAAGGTAGTGAAGAACCTCTCCAAAGAAAAGCTGACAAAATGCTCTCAATATGCTGAGTAATGCTAGTGGGCAGAGAGAACATACTTGACCAGTATACCTGTATAGAGAAGAGGACAGATCTGATCAATTAAAAATGACCTGCATAGGTAAGAGACGCTGAAGTCCAAAACCAAATATAAGAAAGAATCATCTCCACCAAAGGAAGGCAATCTGAGTGTCTTTGTCGTGTAGTGATAAAAGGGACGCCTAAATAGTGAATGAGAAGGGAACCAATCTAAAACCCAAGTACTCTCTGTAAAGAAGAAGACTCCACCTCGAGGATCCCTGAGAAGAAAACTCAACTCTTGGTTGAGTTCATAGCTAATCATGAAACCCTCTCAAAATTTGCCAGAGCCTGTCTAATAATCTCAAGAGAAACTAAATATACTCGACTGAAAATCATCAAGTCATCTATAAAGCAAAGATGAGTGAGAGAAGTATACCTACATCACCAATGATAAAAGTAGCTCATTACTACAGTGGCCTCTCTTAATATCCCATCGGACCCCTCTATTGCTAGAACAAATAGATAAAGAGAGAGGGGATCCCCTAATTGCACCCCTCGTGTGGCAGAAGAGTAACCGTACAGTGCACCATTAAGTGCTATAAAGAAATGTACAGATATGTGACATGCCTCAATCCAAATAATCATGTAGTCAAGAATAGAAATAATCCTCAATCCCAGTAGAATAAACTCCTAGCTAACTGTATCGAAGGCCTTACAAATATCAACCTTGAGAGCACACTGTGGTGGTGAGCGATCAAGGTGATAGTCGTGCATTAGCTCCTGAGTAAGAAAAATAAAATCCACAATTTTCCACCCTGGAACAAAAGCCATCTGAGCTCTCCTAATCACCTCTAGTAGAACAACTTTAAATCAATTTGCAATGACCTTTGAGATGCATTTATAAAGGAAATTGTAGCAAGAGATCGTTCTAAATTCATTCAGTGTCTGTGGGCTCTCCACCTTGGGAACCAAAGTGATCCTAGTAGAGTTCACATATTGAGGCATAATTGAAGTACAGAAAAAAAATACTGCACTACCACCCTGAAGTTTGCTCCAACAATATTAACACCTCATATAGAAATAAGAGGTGTAACCATAAGGTCCTGAGCCTTATCCTCTGGGATAGAGAATAACGTAGTACGTATCTCCTCATTTGAAGCTGGGCTCGCCAATGACTGAACCTTATCCTTTGGGATATGCCTAGTGAAGAATCTAACAGTATTAGCTGAAGATGTCGAGGGGGGATCTGAGAATGCCCTAAAAATAATCCACTACCATCAGTCCCGTTGCTCCCTGGTCAGTGATAAAAGTTCCTATTTCATCATGTAAACCATGCACCCTATCTCTGACTTGTTTGTGAATCAAGGATCTGTGAAAGAATCTAGTGTTTTGGTCACCCAAAACAAGCTACTGGACCTGGGATTTCTGTTGATATAATGACTCCTCATCCTAAATCAATTGGGAGTATTGGCAAGCGAGGTCACGTTTAGAAACTTTGTAAAGGTACTAAGCTAGGAGGAAAACCATATGGAGTTGCCCAAACTCCAATCCAAACATCGAAGCATAGAACTCTGTCCCTCTTGACCTTTATGCCAAGTATATTGCAAACCCCAGTAAGGAATCTGTAATAGCTCTATATCATGTAAACACTTCCCAACTCATATGTTTGTACCATCTAGTATATCTGCTGACTCTATCAGAGTGACTTATAATGAAGTTAAAATCTCCCAACACCAACCAAGGTATAGAAGTAAAGTGCTCAACCTGCCCTCGAAGGACTGTCATCTATTGCTTGGGCCAGTGGAACCATAAACTACTATCAGGCCAAATGTAGTACCCTCTATCAGTCGAGTCACCTCACAACTAATACCCTACAGTGTAAACATCGAACTCCGCATCTCAAACATATTCGAATCCCAACATGGTATAGTACAATAAGCCAACTGATACATTTCCTTACTCAGATTGTCCCATCCCTTACAGGTAGTAGAAACTACTCCCTTTAGGTTTGGAGAGGCTACCTTTGTCTCCAAAAGACCAACCAAACCAAGATCATGATGTCAAATCCAATCTTGAACTTCTCGCTCAGTATTGGAGCCATTATGGCCCCTAATATTCCAACTTCCTATCATAGGAAATGGAATAATTAAAAAAGATATGAAAATTAACTAGAGGGGTTAGGCCCCTCACTCCCTCTATCCTCTGTCAACTTTGGAAAAAAGATGAGCAAGAGGAGTTGACGAGTCTTCAAGTGAAAAATCACCAAAGGTGCTAGCAAATCTAGAACTGTGACTACAGACAAGGCATCTGACTAGAAGTAGTCCTCACTTTTGTAAAAACAGTTAGACCAGGTGTCTGACTCGAACTAACCTATGCCTTGGTAGAAACAATATGTCCTAGCTCTGAGGGATGACTAGGTAGTCAACGTGTAGTAAACTACTCTATAGTAAAAACATCATGAGCATCTGAGGACCCAAATCATCATGAGTAAGAACTTGGATTGCTTCCCTGACTATAGAAAAGGAAGTTGTAGGAGAAGGAGTACTCAATATTGGATCTACAACTCTAGGACTCTGGTTCAATACCACCTTTAGAGTGGTGGGAGCAGCAACCTAGGGTGTTGCAGTAGTCGGGAGGATATAGGAATGGCCAAAAACAATGCACTGGGAACTCCACTTAGGTTTCCGCTCATACACTGCTCATAACACTAGAAATCTTAATCTCATAAACAGTCTTAACTACAACAGAGAGCTCAATAAAAAATCTGGCAAATGAGAGTCAGGTCCTGTCAGAAGTATGCCAATCATAACTAAGGGGTCTCCTAATCCTGCTAGCTAGGAGACCAAAACATCGCTTATTCCATAATAGAAGCGATAGATCATGTAATCGTACCCAAACTAACACTATGAAAACTCGTGATTTGTCAAACACAAAATGAGGGTACCAATGCTGTAAGACTATGAATTTCCCACCGAAAGTCCATGGGCCCTACTTGAGGATCAACTGTAAAGCCTCCTCGAACTAAAAACAAAAAAAAAGGAAAAAGCCAATGCCTGTGGATATAACATCCTCGAGACTAAGCATCTTTCAGGCTCTCGTCACAATAGATTGCATGGCAAGAAAGGCCATACTATGCCCATGAAAGAAACTAACTAAGCATCGGGTCCATTGATGGAGACTATCCCTTATATAGTCATCCGAAATCACTACGGCCCCAGTCGATGTGTCATGAGGTATATCTAGAAACCAAAATCTTGTATTAAAATTGGTGATTCGGACTTTCTTAGCCCAGGAGAAATTTGAAGGTTTTTTTGCAAATTTGACAATTTTTTGACTAGGTTTCCTTATTTCCTCATTAACATGCACTGTAAAGGCAAAATTGGAATTAATCAGAGGGGCAAAATTATAAATATCTCCTCTAAGGGCAAATGAGGCATTCAACCTTGGTTGTACTTTCGGTCCTGGTTATGGGAGGGGAATAGGCAGCGACGTAGGAGGGAAACCTATCAGTGGCTGAGCATTTGGACCAGGCGATGGCAAGGCCTTCTCCAGCAGTTCATGTTAGGCTGGCGGTAGTGGAGCATGCTCCATACTCATTTCTCCCAGCATTGGTTTCGTAGTTGGTGATGAAGATGGAGCACACCGCTGTGTTACGACTCCCTCACCTGCTTTGATGTCGCAAAACACGCCTAGTTCACCGATGGCTTAGCTGGATTGCGAGGAAACTCAAGTTGGTTGTAGATTGTGCAGTGGGCTTGATGGTGTAGGAGGATAGATGGCGCAAACTGGAGAAGGCACATTGACGGTAAGTTTTTAGGTCCTTATTTGTGTGTTGTTATGTGATCGATTAACAAAACTAGTTATGCGGTTTTGTAGATTGGGAAAATTTGAATCTTTTAGTGGGCTTTCAGTTGCAATCCAAACACCTGTGATATCGCTGGTTGCTGTAGTAGCAACAATGGTAGCAGTGACAGCAACAGCAGCGGTATTATTCTGGCAGCTTACAGTGGTTGCCTAACAGTTTGTGGCCCCAGGAGAAGGCTATTTCTTTTCCCAGGACATGACAACAGATTTGAGTTGAGAGAAAAATTTTTCTAAAACCCTCCTTCTCCCCCCTAAACCCTAAACTTTGTTTAAAGAGAATGAGCAAATATATTAATAAAAGGGAAGGTTAAATACAAAAAATCAAAGAGGCCAAAAAAGGCACTTAAAACTATATACAAAGAAAAAAAGAAGCCACAGAAGACCCTCAATAATAAAATTAAAACAAAAAAACAAAGCTATGTAGGGAGTTTCCAGATATGTCACTAAAGACTAGGTATCTAAAAATGAGACTCAAAGCCTAGAAGCCAAGAACAGTTAAGCTCAGTAATGTCCTCTATAATGTCCGGGGGCAATTGATCTCATCTGCTGAAGATGCAGTTACTCTTCTCAGACCAAAGAAAGTAAACAGTGGTAGAGAGAACTAACTGTGATAATATATATCTGAAATCCTTCTGCCGGTGAAGATGGGTGGAAGCCCACTAAAGGAGGGGAAACTAAAAAGTCAAAGGCCAAACGGAGGGGGTGTTCGTTGAGAGAGAACCCCAAACTAGTAAAGAGAACCTGCACTGAAAGAAAAGATGATCGTGTGTCTCTGTAGAGGAGCCACATAACACACAAGTTGAAGAAGAAAAAACACCAAATATCTGAACTTGTTTATAGTTCGGAGGTGCCCCTATGATGCTAACTAGAGGATAAAAGAGTGTTATAGAATATGCCCTAGAAACAACAGTAGATGGTGGATCAGATCCACTAGTCATCGAGCTTGGAGAAGGTTTCATGAAGAGTCAACAAAAATAACTTTGGTTGAGTGGCTAGTCTAAACCCAACTATCAAAATGCTGAACCTGAGGTCTAAAGCAAATGGAGTCCCATACCTCCTGCTTAAATTTTGGTAGTCAGAGGGAGGAAAAGGAGAGAGTTTCCGTAGAAAAAAAAATGAAGGAACTTTGCTATGTGTGTGTTATGTGGTGTGACTGGAGGATAAGTTTGAGGACACTTGTCAAATGTCTAGGCCAGCTACATGTCCTCTCTTTAGGCTGCCAAATGTCACTTAGTTCCTAGGCCATTTGTCACTTAATTCTACTGCCATATGTCACTCAATTTATAAGCTTAGTCATCTTAAATTTCCACATGTCAATTGTCTTGCTACATGAAATTTTTCCTAGTTTAAATATACATTTTAATCCATCAATCTTCCAATTGTGACAAATAACTCCAAATTATTAATTATAATACATCAATTTTTTTATTGGTAAATCAAAATACAAGAAATTAGAAATGCACAATCATGTCACAATTATTTATAAATTTTCATAAGCTGGAACATGTCAATTGAGTGCAATTTTTCTAAATCAAATTTCATATGTGTATGCTCATATTATGCATGTGAATGAAATCATAAAAATCATATCCTAGATGCACCAAATTCATTCTAATATAATGAAATTCACGTGACTAAGTATTCTAACACTCTAATCCCACAGTAGGTTTGGAAATTGACTATTACAAAGTGTCTTCCAAGTCCTCATCATAATGGATTGCGTGGCAACGAAGGGCACAATATGCCCAAAAAAGAAACCAACTAAGCAACGGGTCAACTAATGGATACTCTTAGCAATAAATTCATCTGAAATCACTATAGGCCTAGTATATGTGTCATAAAGCATGTTTGGGAACTGAAATCCAGAATTGGAATTGGTGATTCAAACTTTCTCATTCCAGGAAAAATCAGATGGATTTTTCACATATTTGACCATTCTCTATCTAGGCTTCCTTCTTTCGCAAAGGGCACTCATGACATTGCTTGTATATGTAAGGGAAGTAATGGAATTATTTAAAAAGGTTAGTTTTATTACATTTACTGAAGCTGGAAGTGACATGGAGTTGTAGAGGTTTTGAACCCGAAGGTAGAGGAGCAACCACCAGTGGAAGGAGCTTCTCTGTCATTATTGGGTGGCCAGATGGTGGAAGGGCACACTCTTTCCCCGTCTTTATGGTCTTCGGAGTGAGATGGAGCTCACCGCAAATCCATGTCATCCTCAGTGGCTTCGATGACTCCAAGCTATCCCTTATCGTCGAATGTGTTTCAAACATCGTTGGCTTACAATGTTTCCTATGGTGATTTTAGAGAGGTCACTGATCTCGGCATAAGAGAAGAGCAGGTGGCGAGATGTTGAGGAGGACTGCCGATGGCAGTATGAACTTTGGGCATCATTTTTGCATTGTTGGTTGATCCTTTGACAAAACCAATTATAGGGTTTTGTAGATTAGGAGATTTCAAAGTTATTGGTAGTCTAAATAGCTTACACTAATAATATGACTAATGCAAATACTAAGGATGATTGGTTATACATCCTACAACAAACGTTTGAAGGTATACTCAAAACCAATCACTATTCCTCATCCTTATATCCATATCTAGTTATTACAACAGGATAAATATGATAAGTCAATCAAGGCTAATGGATATATGAATATTGGATCCTGTTGAAATATTATAAAGCCCAATATCTTACCTCCTGAGGCCTGGATATCACATGATGAATACTTTACTACTGCTAAAAGGAAATAAGGATAAGATTTTTTTCCTGATTGTATTGTGTGGACTAAAGTTCTTGATAGCCATTTACCTGGCCCAAATATCCTAATTGGTATCGATGTCTATTGCAAAGCATCACCCTTACAAATCCTACCCAAAGGAATCAAATGTTGAGCAACTTTAGTTCTTACATATATATATATATATATATATATGCAACGTGTCTGAACTTGAAGTAAATCACACATTAATATAGAAATTACTTATAATAGACAAAATACACAAGAAGGGGGGTTGAATTGTGTATTCTTTTCTTGAATACCAAATTTTAATTTTTCTTGATAAGAACTTCTCTAACTTGTTAAAAGAATATCACAAAATCGTTACATAGTTAAATCGTAAATAACTTCTATATACTAGTTCTTAAAAACAAAATAGAATAAGTTGAGAGATAGAAGATAGACATTGCGATTTTATACTGGTTCATCCAAAACCATGGGCCACGTCCAGTTCTCAGAATTCTTCTGAGTTTTCACTATACTTCAGCAAATTTACAAGTATTCTTTCTTCCCTTCAGAGCCTCTTCAGGTCTCTTACACCAAGTATTCTTTCAGCTATCTTAGCCTCTCCAGGCTCTCAGCCTTTTCTTTCTCTCACTAGAAAGATATTGTGAGCTATTGTTACAATAGGTTTAGCTCTCCAGTATCGCACTACAGAGTTTTTCTTTTCTAAGTATACACTTGAATGCTGAAAAGTTGTAGGATCAAAGGTTTCTCGAAAAGTTGTTTAGTCTTCGACTACGACTAGTATTTATAGTCTAAGTCTCCAACTGCTTCTTGATTCTTGATAACTGCTTCTTGAGTCTTGATAACCACTTCTTGAATCTTGATAACTATTATTTAGTTGAGTTCTGTAACTAACTCCAACTAACTAACTGCTCGACGTACTAGCATATCTTCTGCTTTGTATTGTCTGTGTTTTCTTTTGTATCTCCACTTCGTCTGTGTTTTGTTTCTTCTGTATCTTCACTTCGTCTGTGCTTTGTTTCTTCTGTATTTCCGCTTCGTCTGTGTTTTGTTTCTTCTGTATTTCCACTTCATCTATGTTTTGTTTCTTTTGTATCTCCACTTTGTCTGTGTTTTGTTTCTTCTGTATCTTCAGTTCATCTATGTTTTGTTTCTTCTGTATCTCCACTTCATCTGTGTTTTGTTTCTTCTGTATCTTCTGCTTCTTCTATGTTTTGTTTCTTCTTCTTGCTTTGCGCTTCTTCTGTATTTTGCGCTTCTACTGCACACTTAACACACTCATCAAACTAGTTCATTTATTTCCAACATTATTATTATTTGATTATCATCAAAATTAATCATCGTAAAGTCTTCCTGACTTAACAATTATGATTTTGAATTTTTAAAGATCTTGGCATTCATTTCTCTATATAATGCATATCCATAATAAGTCACTAAAATATTAAAGAGGCTGAGATCATTTTTATTAAGTAGCTAATAGATGATTATTTGACCATATTTATATACTCATATTTAATGAGTTTTGCTTGTTATTTAACAATTTTATAGTATTTTTGGTATTTAATTTTCTTCAAGTGTATTCGTATGTGATAATTGCCTTTTTGGATCAAAAGGAGAAGAATTTGGATCAAATCATGGCATAAAATGAAGATTTGAAACAACTTAGAGATACACGATTATATACAGTGACTATGTAAGTCTCTATAAACGAGAGGAGATTTGAAAATATTATTTCTGGCCATTTATCTTGCCCATATAAATCTCGGTGCCCTTGTAAAATCATGAATTCAGGTGTTTTTGGAGATACATAATCACATACACGATAGTTTAAGTGACTGAATATCCTAGAAACTTAGTTTTTACTACAAAAGGATGTTATCAGAGGCAAAATAATGGGAAGTGAGTTTTAGAACATTTTTTAGTCGTAAGAAATATAGAGAAGAAGCAGTTTTAAATAAAGGATGAGGAAAACACAAAGATTACGTGACAAGAGCTAATAGATAGCTACATTCAATCCAAATTGCAAGAAGATTCATTAGAGAAAAAAAGGGAGATTTATAATATGATTTCTTTGATTTCTATTTGTTCTTCTGAATATTTGGTTTTGTTTTATATTTGTAAGAGCTAAATTTATGAGTGCCTAGGTGTGTGATGAACTCTTAGTTGTGATGACAATATGATTTAATCTTTTATTTCATACAATTTTATCAGTTGATTTATTGCGATTCAATTATATGTTATATTCTTGAACTAATATATCCAAAATATTAGTCCATTATTTGACTTGATATGATTGAGATTGAGAAATCTTTTTGGGTGAATAAATATACCATAATTAGAAGGAGTTGCATGCAAACTTAGATAGGTCGACATAAATGCTCTAGATTAGAGTCAAACCTAATAGTGAAATTCACGAATCAATAATGTAATCTTAAGGGTTTAAACTCGAAAGAGATTTTAGTTAATCAACTTAAGGGTTAGTTTTTAATAGTCTTGAGAAAGATATTAACATAAGATAGGAATTTTGACAGTCCAACAATTAATAATCTAATTGTATGATAAAGAGTTAGTTTTTACAAATTATTAGGGGATTCAACACGTAGGAACTATTTACTTGATATTGACTTTTTGTAGTATTTTCCCTTGTTTGAGTTCATTATTGTGTCGATCTTAGTTTAGTTTGTTTAGTTTAATTTTTAATTTTATCCACAATCTAATTTGACAGTTAGATAATAAGAAAATAGTTAATATTAGTGCTTACAATCCTTGTAGGATAGAACCGTACTTTCTAGATCTAACTACAGTTATAAAACTAAAAAATCTTTATAAGCATAAGAAAAGATCAATCAAGTTTTTGGTTTCTAGCAAATTTTTACTTTATTTTATTTTATTTTTATTTCCAATCTATTTGTTTAATTTATTGACTCTTTCATTTTCTTATATCTCACAGATCTTGACTCTTTGGTCAGTTTATGACCTGAAGTAATCCAGTGAGCTTAGTAAACGAAGATTCAAAATTTAAGAAAATAGCTCATAAAAATCTCCATTTTTACAACACAACTCGGATAGTTTGAGTTAGACTGACAAATAGAGGACCTGGGAGATCAAATTGATACCGAAGAATTAGGAACCATGGTAGACCAACCAAGAACGATGTTCGATTACACTAGACCAGACTTGATGGGACCAAAGTCTCTACCATTGTTGGATCAATTGTGAATGCTGACAATTTCAAAATCAAGCCAAGTATCATTCAGATGGTGCAACAGTTTGTTCAATTTGATGGATTACGAGATTAAGATCCAAAGGCACATATCTCAAATTTTCTAGAGATTTGTGATACCTATAAGATCAATGGGGTCAATGACAACATGATAAGACTGTAATTATTACTATTTCTATTAAAGGGAAAGGTGAAGCAATGGTTAAACTCTATGTAAAGATCATCACTTACTACATAAAGTAATAAATAAATTTTTATTGAGGTACTTCCTATTAGCAAATACTGTCAAATTGAGAAATAATATCGCCTCCTACTCCCAAGTTAATTCAGAAGCACTGTATGACACATAGGAGAGGTACAAGGAGATATTGATGAAATTCCCACATCATAGTCCATATTACTTTGGATGCAAATTCAGACCTTTTATAATGGGCTAAATCAAAATACAAGGCATAATATAGATGTAACAGTTGGGGCTACTTTAATAAGACACCATAAGTAGCTCACGACCTTATTAAGAATATTACAATGAACAACCATCAGTGGTGCTCTTCTTGAGCAAGACTTATTAAGCCAGTGGGAGTACATAAAGTGGATGTAGTGGCACAGTTGGCGAACCAGGTGGAAGCTCCAAGAAGAAAATTGATAGACTAACTATGAATCCATAATGTCAACTTATGTTATGTGAGGTGAGTAGGCTATAACATTCAGGTCAAAATTGTCAAGTATTATAGCCCAAACGTGTAGATTATATGAGGGAATGCTCTTAGACCCCAAACAATCCATATAACAATAACTATAATATGAGATAAAGGAATCACCCCAATTTCTCTTAGGGAAATTAAGGGCAAGCAAAGAACAACCCTCCTTTGAGATTGCAATCATATCCACCTCAACCTAAAAAACCAACTCTAAAATAAATGATGTCTAAATGCTTAAGATTCTAATATAAGACATCAATAAATAGAGGCTTCTTTACATAACTTGGAGGTTTAAATATGTCAAATTGTAAAATTAGTATCTAAAAAACAAAAAGGGAGTTTGCCTTGTATCACTAAAACAAATACTAAAGAATATGTAATGGTAATCACCCTTAGGAGTGGCAAAGAGCTTTAAGAAGAAAAGGAATCCCAAGCTAAGAAGGAGAACACCAAGAGTTAGATAAAAGCTAAAGGTGAAAGCTACCTTAGAAAAGTTAAGGAATATCAACTTGTCATCCTTTATCCTACTAAAGTGAATAAAAACATAATGGATGTACAGTTTGGTAAGTTCCTTGAAATGTTTAAGCAACTTCAGATTAACTTACCCCTTGTTGAAGCTCTTTTGCAAATGCTGCTTCACTTAAAAATTTTGAAGGAGCTACTATCAAACAAGGAAAAGTTGGAGGAGTTGGCAATTGTAACACTGAGCAAAAGGTGCTTAGAAATTCTAAACAACAATATACTAGAGAAGCTCACATATCTAAGGAGTTTTACTATCCCTTATGAAATTAGTAGTTTAAAACTAGATAAGGCTTTAACAGACCTAAGGGTCGGTATTAACATGATGCCTTGCTCATTATTTGAGAAACTAGGTTTAGGTGAACTAAAACATACTATGATAAGTGTGTAGCTCACAGATAGATCGGTAAAACATCCTAGGTGTATTATAGAGGATATTCTTATTAAGGTTGATAAGTTTATCTTCCTAGTATATTTTGTGATTATTAACATAGAGGAAAATGTAGAGCTACTTGTAGTCCTTAGTTGATTCTTTTTGAATAAGTTAGTTATTAATGTTAGCGAAGGCAAATTAATATTAAGGGTAAGGGATTAAGAGGTTGCATTTAAAATGTCTGATGTCATGAATCCTGACCTTGAACTTATTGATGTTAATGGATCTAGTGAGTCATGTAATGATTCATTTTTAGATATTTTGTAGTACTCTACCTTTAAATTTCCATAGGAACTTTTATAAGTTCCAGGCAGTCTATATAAGGAAAAAAATAACGATAAATAACAACAGGTAGCTTACTTAGAGGTTATGGAACCAACGATAAGATGAGTAAAACCTAATTTTTATAAGCCCCTTTAAACATCAAAGATATCTCGAGCTAATGACGTTAAATAAGTGTTAATTGGGAGGCATATAAATTAGGCTTTATTTTTTAACTTTAATTCATTTTATTTCTATTTTGATGTTAGCATATGATTTTATTGAGTTTGATGTGTTTTAGGTTAGGACATAAAGCATCCAAACTAAATTGTACATATTTATCATGTTATGGTGTGCGTGTTAAAGTTTTGTAACTTTGAATGCAAAATTTTTAAATTTATCTTACCATTTTTCAAGTTACACACATTTACAATGAGTTACACACCCACCAAATATGCCCTTTTACACTTACGTGGTCAGATGCATGACCGCATAATAGATTGTCTAAGTCTGAGATAACTCACACGCTTGTTTTGGATTTTAAGTAGTCTGTGACTTACACGGTTAGTTACATGGTCGTGTAGCAAACTGTGTAAGCCTACAGCAACCTTTAAATTATCATATCTCTTTCATTCTTTTCGTTTTATCTTTCTCTACTCTCTTTGTCGCTCCTCTCCCTCTTTGACCCAATTTTCATAGTTTTTCTTGCCAATTTGTGACACCCAAGTAATTATTCCCATTGATTTCACTTGTTTATGTATGAATAATTGGGTATTTTGCAATTTTTTTGGATTTTCACCCCCAAAAAATGCTAGGGTTATAATCTTAAGATTTTGTGTATAATTTCTTAATTTTGTGTTTTATTGTGGTTTAATAGTTTAATTCTATCCTTACCCATATGATTTATTACTTCAATTTGATGAATTGCATGAGATTTGAATGAAATTTCAATTGGGTAAGCGATTTTGCTCACTAATGTTAAATTGTGAACATGTAATTAGGACTAATTGGTTGTTTTATAGTTAATTGAAGTTGTTTTCTACTTTAATTTCATTTCAATTTTGATTTTTTCCATGACTTTATTGTTCAATTTTGTTAATTTTAGGTAATTTTTAGATTAGATATGTTAATTTCAATTTTAGTTTTAATTTTCACTACAAGAAAATAAGACATTACCGACAGAAAATTACCGGCAGAATGTATTCTGTCGTAAATTAGCGATGGAAGTTGACTTTTTGTCAGTAATGGTGGCGGATTTATCGACGAATTGAAAATTCGTCAGTAAACATAGAAGGAAAATATCCCCGCAAGTTTTTCGACGTATAATAGCGACAGAACACGAACTTTCATCGCAAAATTACGTGGTAACAGCTGGCGAGGAAAATTTGCAACTTAAATATTGACGGTATTAGTGTTTCGTCGGTAAACTATCGAAGGAAATTCTTTCCATTAGTCAGTTCCATTGGTAAGTGATGAAATGATCATTGAATAAAACGACGTCATTTGGTTTTGAACCAAACGACGTCGTTTTGTCATCAATATTTACAACCCCAACTACTGGTGGGGAAAATTTGCAACTCGAATACCGATGGTATCAGTGTTCCGTCGGTAAGTGTTGAAATGATCATTAAATAAAACGTCATCGTTTGGTTTAAAACCAAACGATGTCATTTTACATCAACATTTACAACCCCGACTACCCCCCTCTCCCTCTCCTCTGCATTTTTTCTCTCTTCTCCCACTTTACGCCATTAGTTCTCTGGCTTTTGTGGTTCCACTTGTGATGTTTGCTTCGTTTTTGGTCCATCGTGCATCATTTTCAGGTAACGTGTGTATTGAGTTTATTTTGTGTTGAAAAACGAAGGTGTCTTAGAAGATTATATGTATACTATCGGTGGTGGGTGGGTTTTGTCATAATTATTGGTTTATGCATTTTTTAGTTGAATTGTTGGTTTATTTGTGTTTAAATGTGTTGTTGTTAGTAAATAATGAAAAAATACAGTTGATTTGTTATTAGTTAGAGATAATTTGGGTTGCCTATAAGTTGTTTAATGAAATGTCTCTTAGAACAAAACTTAATTATGTTGAGTTATTTTGTAATGGAAAGATTATACATGTAATTGTTAACATATTGTATTTCATAAAATTAACTATAATTAAGGTATGTCAGTAACAATTTTGACACTTGGAAATACATGTATCTATTTTCAAAAGTCATAGTATGTAGTAACTTGGATAATTTGCTCCAAGATCAATCACAAGGTTGAAGAAAATATATTGTGTACATCTTAATTAGGTATATCTTATAAGTGAAACAAAATGGCATCTACAATTAGCATTGGCAATGCCTCACTCTTAAGGGAAATAAAATGAGAACAAATAGAATGTGTGAGAGCAAATATGCATGAGAACTCTAAATCACTTGATATATGCTCATTAGATCCCTAAATATATGCTAATCTAATAACTAAATATATGCATAAATGAATAATCAATTGATTTACAAAAATGTTAATAAAAACAATGCCAAAGTGGATTGGGATAAAAATTTGCGTGGGGAATAAAAACATATATTGACAAGTAACACAAGTCATTTGATATTATTAACTACATTAGCAACTTCCATTTATTAGCACAAAGATGTCCCCCGCCCGAACCCCCGGAGAAAGAGGCAAGCGATTCCCGAATGATGGAATCCTCGGATGCGCACCGGTCGGACACTGTTTTTGTGCCCCCGACCCTGCCTGACGACTCCAGGATGGAGACGGTCGTTCTCCCGGACCCCCCCAGATCGTGGGCCCCTGATTACCGTTTACCTTTTTTTATGTCTATACTCTTTTGGAATTGTCAGGGGGCCGGGGGCACCTGGTTCCAAACCATTCTCAGGAATTACATCCGGCAGCATAATCTGAGGTTAATTGTTTTAGTGGAACCTCGCATTAGTGGCCGCCGAGCGCAAACCGTCATCAACCGTTTGGACTTTGACTTTACCTTCTGTGTCGATGCCAACGGCTTTACTAGTAGGATTTGGTTGCTTTGGAAAAAGGATTTTACCGTCTCAATCAAAATTGCGCATAACCAACTGATTCATGCCCTCATTGCCTACGAGTCTTATTCGTTCGAGTTATTGGCTATTTATGCCAATCCGCAGCAAACTTCTCGCCAATTCCTGTGGCCCTTGTTGCGGGAGATCGGCCAGTCAGTCACTTGTCCGTGGATTGTCAGTGGGGATTTCAACGCCAAATTAACAGCTGCCAATAAAAAAGGGGGGTACCCACATACGTCCGTGGTTTGTGAGGCTTTTCGCGCTTGGGTCCATGAATGTGCTTTACACGACTTGGGCTATGTTGGGTCCATATTCACTTGGAGACGGGGAACCATCTAAGCTCGGCTTGACCGGGTTTTCGGTTCGCCAGATTGGTTGGACCTATTCCCACTTACGGTTAACCACCATCTTCCGTTCCTGGGCTCTGATCATAGGCCCTTGCTGGTACATTTCATTCGACCAGCTCGGCGCCCTGTCGGCCCAACTCCTTTCCGGTTTCAAGTAGCTTGGCTTACCCATGCAGACTTTCCGCAACTGGTTACGGACTCCTGGCTTCCCACTTCTGATTTGTTTGCCAATTCTCTTTCGCTTTTTTCTAACCGTCTCGCACACTGGAACAAAACAGTGTTTGGGAATATATTCCATCGTAAACGCAGACTATAGGAGCGGTTGGCCGGCATCCAGTGAGCTATGCAGCGGACGAAGTCAGACTCCTAGCTCGATTTGGAAGCTAAACTTAGTGGGGAACTGGGGCAAGTGTTGTGTGAGGAAGAAATTTACTGGCATCAGCAAGCCAGGTGTGATTGGATAGCACAGGGCGATCGCAACACTAGATATTATCATACGGTTACTAAAACTAAAAGGAAGAAATTATCGGTGGAGTGCCTTTTTGATCAACACGATAAGGAAATCACTGATGCCGACGAGTTGCATACTTTGGTTCAGAATTATTTCACGCACCTTTACACCACTGATCCTTGGTTCCCACGGACTGCTGCCCCCTTGGAGCCTTCCCTCGCCTTCCTGAGGCACAACTTACCGGTCTTGGGCAACCGGTCCACGTGTCAGAAGTCTGAGCAACCATTTTTGGAATGAACCCAAACAAAGCTCCGGGGTTTGATGGGTTCACACCATTATTTTTTCAGTCTCAGTAGGATAAGGTGGGTACTGAGGTGGTCTTCTTCTTGCAAAAAATTTTCCGGGACGAACTTTGGGAACAGGACTTGAACCGTACCATCCTTGTTCTCCTACCCAAAGTTCCCTCCCCAAAGTATATCACACATTTTTGTCCTATCAGTCTTTGCTCAGTATTGTACAAGGCTATTTTGAAGGTTATTGTGAACAGGCTCAAGCCTTATCTCCATCATCTAGTTGCGCCAACCCAGTGCAGTTTTGTCCCGGGGAGGCATATCATTGAAAATATCATCATTGCCCAGGAAGTCATTCACTCCATGCGGAAGAAGAAGGGTAAGACTAGCTTTTTTGCGCTAAAAGTGGATTTGGAAAAGGCCTATGATCGTTTGCATTGGCCTTTCATACAGGAGACTTTACAGGATATCGGGATCCCCTCAACGTTGCTTACTCTCATTATGCAATGTATTACTACAGTCTCAATGCAAGTTGCGTGAAATGGCCATCTGACTGACCCTTTTACACCCTCCAAGGGTATTCGACAAGGGGACCCGTTGTCGCCTTACATATTCGTCCTCTGCCTGGAACGCCTAGGCCACCTTATCTCCCAGGCAGTGGACCGTGGCCAATGGAAACCATTTAAATGGACCAGGCAAAGGCCCGCTATCTCGCATCTATTTTTTTCGGACGATCTCGTCCTATTTGGTGAAGCTTCGGCAGACCAAATAGCCACTGTCTCAGCCACCCTGGCAACTTTCTGTGGCATGTCCGGACAGAAAGTGAATCAAGCCAAAACACGAGTTTTTTTCACCCCGAACATATCGGCCTCACTCGCACAGCAGCTTAGTTGCTCCCTGCAAACCCAGCGCAAGACCAATCTAGGCAACTATTTAGGCGTCCCGTTACTACATTAGTGTACCACGAAGCATACCTATCAGTACATCATCGATCGAGTGCAGCACCGACTAGCGGGGTGGCGAGCCAGGACCTTGTCTCTTGCCGACCGAGCTACTCTGACCCAGTCTGTGCTTTCCGCACTTCCCACATATACCATGCAAACTGCCAGATTACCCCGCCGTCTGTGTGATGACCTGGAAAAGATCATGCGGGCTTTTCTT
>JANIIA010262880.1:0-40969 GCA_027478495.1 Erythroxylum alaternifolium | reverse complement strand
TATGTTATGTTTATTGAATTGAGCGTTTGTAATGAGATGGGTCCTAAACTCTTTAACACTAGGAAGCTGTACTTTGAATGGTTTGAGATTCATTCCACGTCTCCTTTTAGAATTATGGATTCTCCATATTCTCATGTTAACTTCAGAGCCCTCCATAAGTCTTATTACTTGAATTCACGGATAATGTCAACTAATGTCTAACAATTACACAATCTAATTACATAGTGGATAAATTACATTCTATAACTTTGTGAACATATCATATAATATAAATTTGATTGTTTCATTGATTCAATTCACTGTTATGTAATATTAACTATTCTATCCAACTTGATCTTGAACATTTAACTTCATTACATGTTTCCTTTAATTCAATATTATATTCGTTATTTGAATAAAAGTTTCAATGTATGATGCTTAATCATTTATGGAAATGGATTGGAATGGTTTGGGAATTGCATTGCATGGTTTAGGTGCAATGTCAAGGATTTGGACTGAGGCTGAAACAGAGGCATTGGTGACCTTCATGGAGGAGGTAGTTGTTGCTGGGCACAGAGCTGACAATGGCCAATTTAAGCCTGGTACTTTCGAACTACTTGCTAGAATGATGATTGAGAAGTTTCCTGATTGTGCCATTGACAAGAGGCATGTAAAAAATAAGCACAAGAGGTTAAAGGACAAATATCAGACAGCTTTTGACATGTTAAACTGTAGTGGTTTTGGTTGGAATGAAGGCAAGCAATGTGTTGAGGTAGACAGCAAGCAAGTACTGGATGAATGGATGAGGGTAAGTTGTTGTCATTGTTGGTTGTTATACAGTTATTGTTATATTGAGAAGTTTGTCACGCTAACATATTCTGATGTTTTTTTCCAGGGACACCCCAACAGGTATTATACTCCTGGCAAGCCTTTCCCGCTTTACCCAAGACTTGAGTATGTCTTTGGGAAAGATAGAGCAACAGGTGCCGGTGCTCAAGATGCAGCCGATGCAGTTGCGCAGCTTCACACTGATGAAACTGAAGGTGAAGGACCAACAGATCCATTAGCATCTGCTGCTCAATTTGATACAACAGGCCCATCGGTAACTCCTCCCCCAACTACTTCAGGCAATGTCAGTGGTTCTGTTGCGTCTTCGACCAACACTGACGGAATCCGGCAAAACAAAGGCAAAAGGAAGATGAGGGATTTCGAAGTATTAGAAAATGTTGCTGCGTCATTTGTGGAGGCCATTAACAGTGGTAAAGAAAATGCTAGGATCATTGCTGATGCCATTGTCGGACTGCATGGGTCGAAGCTAGGTGATGAGCTTGGGAAGTTGGGTTTCTCAACTGAAGAAATTATCAGGACTGCAAGGATCTTCGCTAAGAATGTTCATGCTGCGAATATATTCTGGGATTTAAATGAAGAACAAAGACCGGGTTATGTGAGGAGCTTGCTCGATGAAGATATTTGACTTCATGCAGATGTTTGACTTGATGTTTTTTGTGGAGCTACTGCCATTATAGTAGCTGAATCGGACACCTAGGATTTGTACTATGATGCAAAACTATATTTGTGATGTTGACTGTGTTTTTATGAACTCTTCACTTTGTTTGTTCTGTGGACTATTGATGATCAATGGTTTGTTTACATTGTTATGAAACTGGGATTGTGATGTTGACTGTGTTTTTACAAACTTCTTTATATATGTCATTTTTCTGCGTGCATGAATGATGATAATATTATTCAATTGTAGGTTCTTACATATGGGCAGATACCACTTCTATGTGGTCTTTGTTGGACGTCAGGTTGGTATTTTTACAAATTGGGATGATGTCAAATTGGCAACTGAGGGGTTTCCTAATGCTCGATTCAAGGGGTATCGAACATTGGATGAAGCACAAACTGCTTATCTCATGGATCCATGTAGGCTGGCTCGTCGCATGGAAGACATTGCTCCTACCGCCAATGAACCATCCTCCATTCCGAATGCAGTCGCACTTCCAACAAATGAACAAGTCAATGAAGTTCCAACTTTGCAGACAAACATGACATGGGGTCATGCATTGTTACTCATAGCCATTGGAGTCATTTTGGGGATGGTTGTTAAGGACATAATTAATAAATTCTAAGTCCTTCATGTATGTTGAACCAAATATGTCATTCGGCCTATAATGCTTAGATGTTTGTTTTTCAATGTATGTTGAACCTGTTATGTAATATTAATTCTATGAATGTATGTTCAACCTATTATGTAATTAATTGTATGAATTCTTAGATGTTGTATTTGCATGTATGTTGACCCTATTGTTACTATTTTTGTATTCATTATCATGAATATTAATATCAGAATTATTGGTAAAAATTTATTATAATCAATATTCTTATAATTAATTATTATTATTAAGCATCAGTTTGTATTTATTATGATTAAAATGTATTATTATTATACATTTTGAACTTATTTATTATTGTTATTCATTTTGTTGTTTTTAGTATAAATAATTTTGTTCTCATTTTTGTTATTATTAATATTATTATTATTGTTATCATACATTTTGTTTTGTTTTATTATTATTATATATTGCTTCTTCTTCTTCTCCTCCTCCTTATTATTATTATTATTATTATTATTATTATTATTATTATTACTAATCCATTAATAATAGTAGTAGGTGTATTATTATTATTATTAAGCATCCATTTGTATTTATTATTATTATTATTATTATTATTATTATTATTATTCGATCTTACTTTTCCATTGTTCTTATTATTATTGGTTCATTTTTTCACTCAAACAAATCATTCATCATAAACTTATCACTGAATTACATATTTTTAATCATCTTACAGACCAGGGGCTTTTTTGTCATTGGCACAATTTTTTCGTTCCGTCCACTGCATCCAAACACATTTTGTCCTCGAGACGGAGACAGTTTTTTCTGTTCTGTCCCTCACAACCAAACAGCTCACTGTCTCCAGTTTCTGTTCCGTTCCGTCTCCAAATTTCTGTTCCGTTCCGTCTCCAGCAACTAGAGACAGCAACCATACGGACAGTTAAAGAGACAATTTAAAGAATGCAAATACTTAAATGACATATACATAAATATAATATGAGTTTTGGAACAACTAAAGAGAGTTTAACATACATTTTGTAAACCAAAATTTGAATAAGATAACGGTCCAATTCAAGACCTTAAACAAAATGCAATATCAAATTCCTTTAACCAAATTGACGTTTGGTTTTTAAAACATTTTGTCATGTCCTGCATTTACGAAATTAAATAAAGAAAAATGACAATAAGGAAAAGAAAAACAAAGGAAAAGAACGCGCAAGTTAGCATGCAGCACACGACGTCTACAAAAAAGCGCAAGTTAGCAAGTTCCGATTGCTCCATACGCCGACTGTGATCGCGCGCCCTTATCCTACGCATCCTCCCCGATCCTTTCTCTTTTCCTTGTCAAATTCTAGAAGTGTTCTGTTCATATTACAACCTCACTCACTGATTCACACCTTCTTGTCTTGAGAGTTTCCCGATTCAGGTTTCGATTCAAATGATTAACAAAAGCCCCAAGAGAATCTCTCCTCATGTAGTAGTAGTCTTCCAAAATCTAGGGTTTCTCTACTTTGGGTTCTTATCTGTGCGGTATCAACAACAATAGCTTCATGGACCACCGCAGCCAAGCCAAGGACACCCTCTCCTTCTCTTCCCTCTTCAATCTTGAGGTTCGTCAACATCGGTTTTTGCCCTTCTCTACTGGGTTCGTCTTTTTTTTTTTTTCCCTATTACTGTCTATCGTTTCGTTGTTGGATAGGATTCTGTCTTTTTGGTCCTAATTTTTTGGTTCTTTTTAGTATTATGGCTGTATTTTTTTTTCTCGTTTATGAATTTCAAGAATTTGGATCTCAATTGTGCCTTCTTTCGTATTTCCTTTTGTAATTTATGTGTTCTTGTGTTTAGTCTTTGATGAACTTCAAACTTCCACAACCAGATGATGATTTTGATTATTATGGGAATAGTAGTCAGGATGAGAGCAGAGGTAGTCAAGGTACCTGCTTGCCTTTTCTTTATCAAATCCTTTTCTTTTGAAGTTGTGATGCTGCATTCTTCGTTACTGGTAGAAGATAGGTTCTTGGAGGTGGATTTTGCTGCTGACTTGCTAAGCAATGTTACTTATTCTTTTTGTGCATTTGTGTGCACTTTGGTTGGTTATTTGTAGGTGGAGCGATGACAAATTATAGCAATGGGAAGATGTCAGAGAGGGAATTGAATTTGTCTAATCGAAAGAGGTGGTCTAACAATAGTGACGGAGAGGAGGAAGAAGGATACCACAGGACACACATGACAGAAGAGCGATACCGTTCGATGCTTGGAGAGCATATTCAGAAATACAAAAGGAGGTATAAGGATACTTCATCAAGTCCTGCACCTCCTCCACTTCGAATGGGAGGCCATGGTTCCAAGAGCATGTTGGGTAGTTTCAAGACCAGGAAATTGGGATATGAGCAGAGAGGAAGTGTATATGATGCGGAGACCACATCTGAGTGGCTTAATGAAAGTACTTCACAAAAGCGTGGAGATTATCTTGAACCAGATTTTCCGACAAAGTAGCTTTATGACCATAGATCATTATGTATTTTCATTCTTTATTAGGTTGATTTCTTGCTGTTTCAATAGATCTTTTCTTATGTGCTGTAAAATATTTTGCAGAATATTCTACGAACCTGCTTATTTAGATATCGGGGAAGGTATCACTTATAGGATACCTCCCCCTTATGAAAAGCTGGCATCATCGTTGAACTTGCCAAGCTCATCAGACATCAAAGTGGAGGAGTTTTACTTGAAGGGTACACTAGATTTGGGGTCCTTGGCAGAAATGATTGCCAACGATAAAAGGATTGGACCAAGAAGCCTAGTGGGGATGGGAGAGTCTCGCCCCCATTATGAATCACTCCAGGCAAGATTAAAGGCACTGGCAGCATCTAATTCATCTCAGAAATTCAGCCTTATTATCTCTGATGATGCATTAAATTCTTCTATTCCGGAAGGTGCGGCTGGAAATATACAGCGGTCTATTTTGTCAGAGGGTGGTGTATTGCAGGTTTACTATGTAAAGGTTTTGGAGAAGGGAGACACTTATGAGGTATGTGTTCGCTTTGGAAAGTGGTATTCGGTGGAAGCAGGTTTCTTTTCTTATAACATAAGACTGGAGCTGATTACTGTATTCTTCTTTGTTTCGCATCTCTTTTCATGTGATCCAGATAATTGAACGGAGCTTACCCAAGAAGCCTAAAGTAAAGAAAGATCCTTCTTTCATTGAAAGGGAGGAGATGGAGAAGATTGGTAAGGCCTGGGTGAATATTGTAAGGAGAGACATACCAAAGCATCATAGGATCTTTGCCAATTTTCATCGCAGGCAGCTTATAGATGCAAAGAGATTTGCAGAAACCTGTCAAAGAGAGGCATGTTCACGTTACTGAATCTTGAGTTTTATGTAATATTAGAAGCCAAGGTGTTCTTTTAATTGTTAGTTTGTAATTCCAGGTAAAGTTGAAGGTTAGTAGGTCGCTCAAGTTGATGAGGGGTGCTGCCATTCGTACAAGAAAATTGGCGAGAGATATGCTGCTTTTTTGGAAACGAGTGGATAAGGAGATGGTATGTCTCTTAGTCTTATTGCTTAATATAAAATGTTGTTTCACATCATTATCATGGACCATCAGAGTTTTCAGGATTTCATTATTGTTGTCAAAATGCTGATTGTAATTTAGCTTTTAGCACATCAGTTGCTGTTGTAATTTTGGAGATCATTTGTATGGAAATGAAAAGCACTTGTTGATATGATGACTGGCTTTAGATTGATGTGTCGTATTAATTGGAAGAGAGCCAGGTCCTAGGTTTTGTAAATGTCATAATTCCAGAAATTCTTTGTCCTTTTCCTTGGATTCATAAGATTATGATGAATAACACTTTCAATGATATTGAAATATGATATGGCATGTGAAAAGGAAAACTAAAACTCCATCTGAGACCGCCTTTGTAAGCAGATTAATAAATATTTGTCCAAATTCCATGGTATCAAATTTGAAATTACAACTGATGTAACCTTGCCTTGATGTAATTCTCAATTAATTGACAATTTGAGGGGTTGATATATTTAAGATGTTAATATATCCAATTCTTGCAGGCAGAAATGAGGAAGAGGGAGGAAAAAGAAGCTGCAGAAGCTTTGAAGCGAGAACAAGAACTTCGGGAGGCAAAGAGACAGCAGCAAAGACTGAATTTTCTGATACAACAAACAGAGCTTTATAGTCACTTCATGCAAAACAAACCAAATTCACAGCCTTCTGAAGTTCTGTCTGTGGGAGAGGAGAAATTAAGCGATCAGGAAAAGCATTTTAGTATTGAAGCTCATCCTGGTGAGGAAGTAGACCCAGAGGAAGCCGAGCTGAGAAAAGAGGCTCTGAGAGCTGCTCAAGATGCAGTCTCTAAGCAGAAAAAATTAACCAGTGCTTTTGATGATGAGTGTTCAAGGCTACGTGAGGCCGCTGATGCTGACGGACTTTCAGTCGACGTCTCAGTTCCTGGATCTAGTAACATTGATCTGCACAACCCGTATGTCTTTTATTTTATTTTTTTCTACAGATAAATAAAGCAGAAGCTCTCAAAGAGTTCCTTTTCCCTTTTAAGCTAGCTGTTAATAGCAGTTTCTTTTCTTCTTTCTTTTTGCAGTTCCACCATGCCTGTTACATCAACCGTGCAGACACCAGATTTGTTTAAAGGCAGCCTGAAGGAATACCAGTTGAAGGGGCTTCAGTGGCTCGTTAATTGTTATGAGCAGGTTATTGGGCAATTTCTGCTTAATGTGCTTGAAGTCCTTAGTATTGCTCATTTACTGATCCTTGTGCTCTTTCAGGGTTTAAATGGCATACTTGCTGATGAAATGGGCCTTGGCAAGACTATCCAAGCCATGGCATTCCTTGCTCATTTGGCTGAGGTAATTATCCTAGTTAGTATTGAAAATTTATTTAAATAGTCCTGCTCATATTAGTTTTAATAAATGGTTGTCTCAGGAGAAAAATATATGGGGACCTTTTCTAGTTGTTGCACCTGCTTCAGTCTTGAATAACTGGTCTGATGAAATTAATCGTTTCTGCCCTGATCTGAAAACTCTTCCATACTGGGGTGGAATTCATGAGCGCACGATACTTAGGAAAAACATTAATCCAAAGCGCCTATATCGCAGGTACATACTTGCATCAAAACTTTGATGCTTTCTTAAATTTCCAAATGTGTGAATGTTTTCACATTTTTGCTACCATTCATTGCTATGATGACTAGTATGGTTGATATGTTGAAAGAGAAAAGAGGTTAAATAATGCTGTTAGTTGCCATGTTTCATTATTATCAGTGTCTTTATGGTTCTTCTGTAATAGTTGCTGCAAAGGAATGGAGGTTTGATTTATTGACACATGTGTGAAACTTTACCGGAATTTGAGTGGGAGAGATCATGTGGAACATTATTATTTCCACAAGGGACAATTAAGAGATAGCAAAATTCTTCTTCTGCTGTCCTGAAATCAAGTAGAACTGTGAGTCTTGGTTGGTTTTCTGATGCTGCAAAGGCTGTGTGCAATTTAATTGTTCACTTTCTTAGGATTGATGTCTTCCTTTGTAGTCATGTCACCTTTTGTTGAATGCAGTTTGTAGTAAAATTGTTCTGTTTGGTTAAAAGGAAACTAAATATAAAAGAAGCATCAAATTTTGACAAGAATCATTGGCTGACTGAATGCTTCTGACATATGATGAGTGCTGAGTACTTTTGTGTCGATAACTTTCTCAAGGTGGCATTTCCTGTTGCCATTTGAAAGACTGTGGATGTTCTCATTAGTGCCGTGATGGTTTTACTTCTTGATACTGTCAATATTCCATAACTTTATGTTCTGTGTTTGAGTAATCCACTATTTACATATTTTCTTGTATTGTAATTTTTATTGCAGGGAGGCTGGATTTCACATTTTGATCACCAGCTACCAACTGCTAGTGAGCGATGAGAAGTACTTTCGACGTGTTAAATGGCAATATATGGTGTTAGATGAAGCCCAAGCTATTAAAAGTTCTAGCAGGTTTTGATTCTGTCCTGAAGTTTCTGAATTTTATATGTATTTCTATTCATTCATTTTTTAAAGCAGAGGTAATCACAATCAACAGTACAAATTACTTTTTTTGGTTTGCCTAAGCTTACCTCCCTTCATGATTTGATGGCTTTTGGCTTATCATTTTTTTTCTTGGAATATGATAAATGTTAATTTAAAAAAGTGATCTTACCTGCATGTTAAGAACAGGTGATGCTTAAAAAAAGTAGCAGTTTCACGTGAATCTGAAAATAGTATGTCTGTTGAAATATGTATTCACATTTTGGTCCAATGGATGCCTTTTTTCAGTATAAGGTGGAAGACGCTGCTCAGTTTCAATTGTCGTAACCGCTTGCTCCTTACGGGTACCCCAATCCAAAATAACATGGCAGAATTGTGGGCCCTTCTTCATTTCATAATGCCGACATTATTTGACAGCCATGAACAGTTCAATGAATGGTTTTCTAAAGGGTATATATCCACTCCTTTGATGAGATACTCTTTTCTGGATATTTCAGAGGTAGAGTTAACGTTTCTCATTGTATTGCCAGAATTGAAAATCATGCAGAACATGGTGGTACTTTGAATGAGCATCAGCTTAACAGATTGGTGAGTGCTTTATCGCTTTTGTTTCTATTAGATTGTTGGTTGCAGTGATTTATATGTTTAAGATTATGTTGGCTTAAGAAATGTGATAAAAGGTATGAGGTTATCATGAAGAAAAAAATTTATTATCAAGTATATGGTGTTATACGTGAATCTTGATTTGGGGCCTAATAATACATGTTGAATTTTTGTTCTCAGTAATTGGTTCTCTTTCATGCTGAGTTATTCAATGTTTTATGAATGAAGAATGTTTTGTTATTTCTTGTATCTTTTTGGTCTTTGGCATATTGAAATTTTCACATTGTAATTGAGACCATATAGGGTCAGTTCCCAGCATAGAGAGTATTGCTTGTTACATAAGAGAATTCCAGAATTGGACTAAACTTTCCTGATACATATTGAAACTTATACGAAGCAAATTGAAAGAAAAATATAAAAAAAGTTGTATGACACAATTGTTTGATGAAGGAAAAGTTTGATGTATTCACATTTGTGATGACTTTCTTTTCTTCTCTCTCTATTATGAGGAACTGTGGGTTGATACATTCATATCTGCATATTGTTATTTCTTAGAAACTTACATATGACTCTTACAAGACAGCAAACAGGTGAAGAGATTATGCATTTCAAAGATGAATCTCTGTTTACTATTTTAGACTATTATCATTTCATACATTTTGAGACATCATTTTTTTTGTAGGAAAAATATAATACATATTAACTAGCAGCAAAAAATCACAAATTTAGGAAATATGGCCGATATTAGGCCACCGGAATATTAAGTTCCAAGGTTGAATTTTGGCTAGGAATGCTGAAATTTCAGATTTTGTATAGCTAGAATTGCTAGAATTTAGTGAGAAACAGAAACAATGGATAGTAGGAAACTAAGAATCACTTTTAAGGTCTACGAATCCCTCTTAAAAGAAAATATCACACTTTGTAGTTAAAAATTTAAGTTTTTAGAAAAATTTCATATTGCTTGTTTTTGAAGGGCTGAATATACACATATTTATAGAGAAATTTTTAGAGCCCTTATTCTAGTAGGAAAAGATTCCTAACAAATTTAAATCCTATTTTAATAAAAATTTTATAAGTTCTAAACAATTAGGATAATATATCTAAAATAATATATTTGACTTATTCCTATCTAATAGGGAATCCAACATAATCTAAATTTCAGCCCTTATCTTTGATGTCAGCTCAATTCCCAATCCTCATCCTCCCAGATTAAAGCTTATGGTTGACTAATCTTTCCTCTTTTATTTCTTTTATAATCTTTAAGTTTTTTGCATCAATTTTATTTCATGTTAGTTCACTATGTTATGAGATATGTTTTGGACACTGTTATTGAGAATCTACACTATTGTTGTCAATTTGTTAAGATTCAGTTGAAGTAATTGCAATTAGGCCTGCAAATATTGTCTTGTCCTAAGTCATAAGTATGGGATTTTTGCAAACTCCTCTAGAGGGTTATATATAGAACCTTGTCCAGTTTAATGCAACATGAAGCTTCAATTGGAAATGTCTATTCAATTTGTGATCAATAAATGGATGTGTTGAGCCATGTCTTCTTTTTATGTATGCGACATATTGTTTTATGTTGTCACTTTATTGAAATTGTGGTTAAGATCACAATTTATATTACACTAGACACTAAAGTTAGGTCTACAATTTGGTTTGGTTTTACATAGGTGATTTAAGTTTGATTCTCTACATTGAATCTGATAAGTTTCTAAAAGCCAACCTGTATAACCAACCAAATTATTCCTATTTAGTTATAGATTGGTTGTTCCAACCATATATTTTGAAATTCTGCTGGATGTTCCTTTTTTTCTTATCTTATTCAAATGTTGCATCTTTTCTTTTGACAGCATGCCATTCTAAAGCCTTTCATGCTCCGACGAGTTAAAAAAGATGTGATTTCTGAGCTTACCAGAAAAACAGAGGTTACAGTGCATTGCAAGTTGAGTTCTCGGCAGCAAGCCTTCTATCAAGCCATTAAAAACAAGATCTCTCTGTCTGAATTATTTGACAGCAGCCGGGGGCATCTTAATGAGAAGAAAATTATGAATCTGATGAACATAGTTATTCAGCTCAGGAAGGTAGGAAATCTTTTGAAGCTTTTCTGGATTCATATTACTATTTTTTTTTCTTTTTTTAATAAATGTGATATATTCCTAAGGTCTTGTTTGGTAACCAGTAATAAAGAGATTTTTTTTCTTTTTTTTAATAAATGTGATATATTCCTAAGGTCTTGTTTGGTAAGCAGTAATAAAGAGGTGGGAATGGGAAACCTGAATTCCTAATTTTTAGTTGTTTGGTTATCCGTAATAGATAAAATAGGGAATGAAAAAATTAGAATGAATCTTAAATAATCCTGGACTTTTATTTCTAAGGTGGGTGTGGGTATACATTGGAATGAAAAATCGGGAATAAAAGATAAAAGATATTGTTAGAATATTATCAAGTTGTTATCAAAATGTTATCAAGATATTGATTCTTATCATAATATTATCTTCAAAATTATTTTTTATATTAATTTCTTTAATAATTATTTTATTTTGTTTCATTGATAATTTTATTCTTATCATACAAATTATTCATAATTATTTAAAAATTAATAATTTTATAAATCATTGAAAATTTTTATTAATTATTTATAAAGTATAAAATGTTTTAATTAATTATGTACAAAATAAATTATATAATAACTAAATATGAGAAAAAATTGAATATTTCTCTCGTTTTTATTCAACATAACTTCTTTTTTTCTTTTTGTTTCGTCTCAATTGAAACTCTCTATTCGCTATTCCTCTATGGTTGCTTTTCAACATATCTCTCTTAGCCAGTTTTTATTATTCTAAACTTTTATTTTTTAGTTTTCTTTTTGTGATAAATTCGTGTTTTTATTTTCTTGTATACGAACATGTTCATCATCTTTTGAGAAATCATTGATTTAGTTAAAAGAAGAAACTGCAATCCATATTTGGATTTCATTTTGGTTTGCAAGATAAAATATTTAATTGATTATTTACAAAATCAATCATATAATGATTAAACATAAATAAAAAATATTCACTACCAGTCTTAGCATTTAATACCAAACACTATTATAACTCTTTAACTTCTATAATCCCATTCCTAGTGCTTGCATACCAAATACGCATAATCAGTAATTCCGTTGCCATTGGGATTTCCACTTTTCATTCCCATTCTTATTTTTTTATTTTGATTCCTTCATTACTAGTTACCAAACAAGACCTAAGTGTCACCACCTTTTGTAGAATGATAAACAAAGCATAAGGCAAAAATCAAAAGAAAAGTACGGTAATATGTTTGTTTTTTGGTGACATGGCAGGTGTGTAACCATCCAGAGTTGTTTGAAAGGAATGAAGGAAGCACTTATTACTACTTTGCAGACATTCCAAATTCTCTTTCACCTCCTCCCTTTGGGGAGTTGGAGGATGTGCATTATTCAGGAGGTCAGAATCCTATTACTTACCAGGTAACCGCACTTCTGTTATTTGAAGAAGAAAGCATAATATTGTTAATTTTTCCATGAAGGAAAAAGGATAAAAAGCTTCATTGTTTCACCGATAGGATCTATTTAATCATGTAGTGTTTCATCTTGTATTCTGCTAACCATGTTTTCCTCTTGTTTTCATGCTGTCAGATCCCAAAATTAGTCCACGAAGAAGCTCTCCAAAGTTCTGGAATGCTCCATGCAGCAGCGAGGAGTGTTATACGCAAAGAATTCTTTCAAAAGCATTTTAGCATCTTTTCTCCAGAAAATGTCTATCGATCTATGCTTCCACAAGAGAGCAACTCAGGCAGTGGGACATTTGGTTTTACTCGTCTGATGGATTTATCCATTACAGAAGTTGCATTTCTGGCTGGTGGCACATTTATGGAGAGGCTGTTGTATTCAATTACGAAATTGGACCAGCAATCTTTTGATGGAATTTTAGACTCACTCACGGATGAAATTGCTGATGATTCAGATTGCAATCATCTTGACAAGGGTATGATAAGAGCTGTTACACGGATGTTACTGATGCCTTCAAGATCAGAGATAAATTTGGCAAAAAGGAAATTTGCAACAGGTCCAGCTGATGCTCCATTTGAGGCTTTAGTTGTCCCTTATCAAGATAGGACTCTTTCAGATATCAAACTTCTTCATTCAACATATACTTTTATTCCACGAACTAGAGCTCCTCCGGTAATGTCTAGCTAAATTTTTTTATCAGTGAGAATATTTAGTTTATGATGTTAATTTATGAAAGTTTGACATGAACTTTTCTCTCTATAGATTCGGGCCCAGTGCTCAGATAGAAACTTTGCCTACAATATGACTGAAGAATTGCATCAACCTTGGGTTAAGAGGATATTAATTGGGTTTGCTCGTACATCTGAATTTAATGGACCAAGAAAGCCAGATGGTCCTCATCCTCTTATTGAAGAGATTGATCGTGAACTACCTATTTCACAACCTGCTCTTCAGTTGACGTACAACATATTTGGATCCTGTCCTCCCATGCAAAGCTTTGACCCAGCAAAGTTGCTTACGGTACATAGACTTTGTTTCTTTTAGAACTTGTGAATGAATGCAGGCAAACAGTATAAATGCTTACATTTGCACTTGATAACTTTTTTGTGCAGGATTCTGGCAAGCTTCAAACACTTGATATATTGCTGAAGCGATTGCGAGCAGAAAATCACCGGGTTCTTTTATTTGCACAAATGACAAAAATGTTAAATATTCTTGAGGTATTTCCCCTGTTACAAAATTTGTTAGAAGGTAATAGGTTATTGAAAGTGCAAGAAGTTGAACTGTAAAGAAGGATGTGCCTAAATGACCTTATAGATTATGGTTATAGATTATGGCTATATATCGTAACATGGAGGGAAAATGGATAACCTTTAAGCTGAGTTTGTCAAAGTTGTCCTACCTGATTTACAAATTTCTTTTGTTTGTCTGTTGATCAATTTCATGTAAAATATATTTGTAAATCAGGCAAGATAACTTTGATGAATACATTTGTTGATATTAATATTAAACTAGTGTCAATTGGGCCTCGTACAGTGAAATAAATTTGATTGTTTAATAATTGATGATTGCAGGATTACATGAATTATAGGAAATATAGGTATCTTCGACTTGATGGGTCTTCCACTATTGTGGATAGACGGGACATGGTCAAAGATTTCCAGCTTAGGTGAGGAAGCATTATTGGACTTATTACTCCCTCTCTCATACGTTTTTTTGGTCCTATAATATATTTCTTTTTTGAGTTTCAATATGTTGATTATGTTTAATTCTTTGATTGCAGGAATGACATTTTTGTATTCTTGCTGAGCACACGAGCAGGTGGACTGGGCATTAATTTGACAGCAGCAGATACTGTCATTTTTTACGAAAGTGATTGGAACCCAACGTTAGATTTACAGGCAATGGATAGAGCTCACAGATTGGGGCAGACAAAGGATGTAAGTTCATGATTGTTATCTTACTTTTGCACATTTGAATATCCCTGATTTTTCCTGAAAGTTCTCCTTTCCATTTAATATGTTGCTTGCTTCCATTCAATTATATTACTAGAATGCTGTTGGCTGGTGAAACAAAAAACATATTCTTCCTAAAGTTATTTAATGTTGGTGAAGCTACTTAAACATTTTTTTGTGTAGGTTACTGTATACCGACTCATTGCTGTTGGCTGGTGAAACAAAAACATATTCTTCCTGAAGCTAGTTAATGTTGGTGAAGCTACTTAAAACATTTTTTTGTGTAGGTTACTGTATACCGACTCATCTGTAAGGAGACAGTTGAGGAAAAGATCTTGCAAAGAGCTAGCCAGAAAAACACCGTCCAGCAGCTTGTCATGACCGGTGGCCATGTTCAGGGTGATCTCTTGGCTCCGGAGGATGTTGTGTCTTTACTTCTTGATGATGCCCAACTAGAACAGAAGTTAAAAGAAGCTCCACTGCAGGTGAGTTTTAAATCTGGTAGATTCTAGCTTATTTTTCCCAAGGCCTATTTCACTGCTGCTACACTTTCATGGTATGAGACCTTATCCTTTCTGGTCACTTCAAAACTATGTCGATGTGTTGAGTATACCATTATTTAATGAGAGGGGAGTGATGCAATATATAGAAATTTGGACAAAAAACTGGAATCAAGCTATTAACTTTTTGTACAAAGTCATTTCATAATGACATTGGTGCTTCTCAGGCCAAAGATAGACATAAGAAAAAGTCAACAAAGGCCATACGGCTAGATGCAGAAGGTGATGCAACTTTGGAAGATTTAACAGAACCTGGTGTTCAGGGATCTGAGATCTCTCAAAATGATGAGAAAACAAAATCCAATAACAAAAAGGTACTTTTATTTCGTTATCTTGACTTTTAGAAGGTTATGTGTCTTGATAGTACAGACAATTAACAAATTACTGAAGCCTCAAATTTCTATTAAGTGCCTAACTACATAGGTCCCATTTAAGGCTAAAGAAGGAAAGCATGGCAGTTCAGTTGTTTGTGAGAATGCCATTAACTCGCATTCCTATTCTCATAGTAAGAGTCCACATTCACCTCAATGCTTGAGAAAAAACACACAAATAACATGGACAAGAGATGAGAAGGGAAACTAAAGAAGTGATTGCATGGAATATTTTTTTACACTATTTTGTCTAATACATGTAAACAGCATAGTGGAACTACTACTTTATCTTTCATCCAACTAAACTTTCAACTGTTTCAGGTCAATTCACTAAAGGAAATTATAATTTGATATTATATAATTACTTTCCATATGGCTTTGAGAGTCTAAAGGGATAATTTTTCTAATACGAGCTTCAATATCACAAGTGCTTTTCTTGGTAATACAGTTGAGACACAGGATATTATTAAACTGATTTTGATTCTTTCTGAGGAGGCACCATATCATTTTTCATGTTTTGTTTGCAAAATGAATGCTGATGCTGTTTTGTGTTATTCTTTTATCTTATATATTTATGTTATTGATCTACTGTCGTGATGTGGATTTGCTGGGTTTTCACTTTATCATCTGCATCTGGGCTCTTCTGCTTTTTACTTACAAAGTTTTGCTTTTTCTCAGAGAAAAACTTCCGACAAGCAGACTAAATCAAAGTCAAGAAATTCGCAGAGGATGAATGAATCAACTTCAATTGACAATGAATTGGATGATCCTTTTCCATGTGCAGATCAACCGTTGCAGAGATCCAAGAGGCCAAAGAGACCAACAAAGAGTGTAAATGAAAATCTTGAACCGGCATATACTGCAGCACCCTTAGTAGATTCATCACAGAGCCAATACCCTTCCTATGAATGAGTTTGCCTTAACAAGCTAACTTGATCATGGAAACATGAAGTGAATATATTGAAGGTATCGTATGGTGGATTACATGGACATCTCCACTGGAGAGTAAGAACCGAGTTTCCATTTTATCGAGTTAAGTTACTTGAGGATGATGCACAAGTTATTATGAAGAGGCAAACATACATGACCATGTTTGGACTCTGTACATAACAACACAATACATTAGATGACTTGGAAACTTTAGCTGCGTACAGATGTGGAGTTGCATCTGTTTCCCAGTGTTGGTACATATTTGAGGCCTTGTACAACGTCTGCCCCAACTTCAGAAATATTTGTGGAGTTGCAGGAAAATTAGGTATGAAATGATATGATTAGGAGCATCTACCCCTCATGATAGATCAGTATGTATTGTTTTGAGAGGTTTTGGTCAGGAAACTTCGCTTGTACGTTCTTCGTCCAGTTTACCTCTCAAAGAAGTTGTAAGCTGCTCAAAATTTGCGATTTTCGTCAAAAAAAGATCACTTGATTATAAGTTATGCTTAAGTTATACATTGTCAATACTGTTTGTACTTGCAGTACACGTAATTTCTTCAGCTTTTCTATTCGATGTTTTAATATAATGCAGTTTGAAAAAGATCTTAGTTCGGTATAATTGTCCAAATAAGCGGTCATCAATGCTTCAATATAATCTTTTGTTAGGAAATCTCTATTTTATCAATGGAAAACGCTTTTATACAAAGATTTTCAGTGGCTTTTAACATAAATTTGTTATACTGAATGCTTTTTTGAACCACATTAAACATTTGACTGGCATCTTAATCTGCAATTTTGGCATAACGTTAAACATTTGACTGGCATCTTAATCTGCAATTTTGGCATAACAACGTCACTCGAACCAAATTTAATAGCTACGTTTGTACTTTATTTTAAAAGCAGGAAATAATACTAAATTTGGTTCTTTAGTTGCAAAAAGGAAAAGGCTCCACAAGGACTTAAAACACAGGTGCAATTTGAAGATTTTCCCTTTTAGTCGATTCCTTTTTAATGCATGTAAAACCCAATTGAATTCTTTAGCAAACAAATTTTAAAAATCAACAAAACTAAATCTAAAACAGCCATGTTAAAATCAACACCAGTAAATCTAAATACTGCCACATTAATATGTAAAGTATTATCCAACTAATAAAAGTATCTCCAAGGTTCAAACTGCCAAGACACGACACGAGAAACGGAGCGTTGCTTTTGCAGTTCATCCCATCCCAGTAAACCATTTAAAAAGCCTTACAGGGCAAGCGCTTGAGCATGGTGGCTGATATGATCATCAATGAAAGAGGCAATGAAAAAGTAGGAGTGATCATAACCAGGTTGCAATCGCAGCAGAAGTGGAACATTGGCAATCCGGCATGCCTCCTCAAACTTGTTTGGCAGCAGCTGATCATGTAAAAATTTGTCATCGTCCCCCTGGCCAAACACGACAGCAGATGAAAGACTATATTAAAACAAACGCAGTACCCAGTTTCATCATACTGCTTGGGATAGATACAATACATGGTGCTGAAAACCATCGATCAAATAATAACTACCTCAGAGTTCC
The DNA here is from genome assembly GCA_027478495.1 of Erythroxylum alaternifolium. NCBI lineage: Eukaryota > Viridiplantae > Streptophyta > Magnoliopsida > Malpighiales > Erythroxylaceae > Erythroxylum > Erythroxylum alaternifolium. Next base: position 23,320 of record JANIIA010262880.1, on the reverse strand, counting down.
ATATCATTCAATACCAAATTCTGATTCAAGAGTTGTGGGAACTGATTAGAATACCATCCAAAAGTTTATTTAAGCATTTAACACACCTCACAAAATGCGTCAGTCTATCATCTTCGCATGAAAGGCAAATTACTCAGGATAGATACTGAAAATCCTAAAAGTAGCATAAACACAGTGCCACTGAAAAATGTAAAACCTTAAACAGCAGGGATAAATTCCATGAGATGAGACAAAAACTGTGCCAAGCAGCATCTTTAGGGCTTCTCAGCTATACCGATTTGAGTTACTAATGATACGTACGCTGTCCTTTGAGTGAAAGTGTCCATATGCAAATATTCCATTGTAGTGTTTTTGCTTTTGTATTTGGTGATCTTCATTATTGAATTTAAGAAGAGGTATCACACAGCATACTCTTAAGTCTTCTCAAAGGAATAAATAGCAAAAAAACAAACTTTAAACTCCAACAAGTTCCTAGAAATTTCTGTGGCAATGCATCGTAAAACTACATTAAATCAACGTAAGCTTCACCTGATCAATCAAAATCGTGGCAGAAAACATTAAATCAACGTAAGCATTACCTGATCAATCAAAATCGTGGCAGAAACATCATGGAACTTTGAAACTAGGCAAGTTGCATCACATTCCTGCAAATTTGAAATTAACCAAGTGTATCAGGAAATCTTGAAGAACTTGGGTACAAATTATACATTCTTTACAGCATATTACCTCCCAGTCAACTTTGTTGCTACCCAGATAATTTGTGAAAGCCTTCTGCCCCCATGGACAGTTTATAGGATTGGCAATTGGTGCAAAGGCAGATACTGACTGAGATAAAACAACCCAAATAAACAGAAGTTCAGTGTCTTAAGTAATGAAGATTGCTTCAGCCCCATCATCTAAGTAAAAAGGAAAATGAAATCCCTCCAACGTAGGTTATCTTTTCACAAAGGTCAAAAACATCTTAACTTGTGTCCAGATCAGCACTTGGGTGGTATACGTTGAACTCTATAGGAATTTGTTAAAGACATGAAGAGACAATAAATCCAAAGTGGTTTATTCATATACACAACATCGTAATTATGCTGAGTCAAATTAACTAGCGTTTTTTGAGGTTTTTGAGATCAATAAATGGCCTCTAATTAACCAAGAAAGAAGGAAATTAATTGCATTCAGCAAAAAAAATTATTCCCATGGAGAATCACATTTGACCACAATTTTAGGTCAAATTTTAATCCGCAGGTTAACCATCATGAATTTTCCATTAGATCTAAAATTGAGTATAAGAAAACTCAAAGAAAAACATTACTCACAAACATAGATGTTATAAAACAAAAAAGAGTTTTCAATAGTTAAGTCATGATCCTTTACCTTGTATTTATCAAGGTTCTTCAGGTAAATCGTTAAAGCCCCGTGACCACCCATTGAATGGCCGGATATAGATGCCCTAGATGCATCAAGCTCAGGAAAATTTTTAGTTATTAGTTCTGGAAGTTCCTTCACCACATAGTCATACATGCGCCAGTTCTTCCACTTCTCTTCTTTAGCATTAAGATAAAATCCAGCTCCTTATATTATAAAACAAAAGACAAACTATGAATTACCATAGCAATGTAATACAGAAAAAGAACGTTGATACAAGACAATAATCGTAAACCCCAAGAAAAGAAAGCTCGAGATAATCTTCAAAGGCCCAACAAGTATACCTATACCGAAATCCCAGCTGTCTGCTTCTCCTTCCACATTTAAACCTCCTTCAACAAAAGAATCACAGAAAGTTCAGATGAGAAAAGATTAAAAATGCAATATCAAAAGCAAACAAGGGGAAATTACTTGGAGAAGTATCAGGAGCAATAAGAGCGATGCCTTGGGCCGAGGCAGCACGTTGAGCTCCTGACTTGACAATGAAGTTCTCATCAGTGCAGGTCAATCCAGAGAGCCAGTAGAGTACCTATTAATAGTTAACCCGTCAATCTAAATCCGTACAGATTGTTGATATATGCGTAAATCCCATGAAAAACAACCTCAAAAAATACTATGCAAGACAAGACCGGGTTTGGTTTATAGGTAAAGAAACAAAGAGTTTATACACATACAGGGAATTTATGGGAAGGGGTAGGAGAAGGAGGGAAATAGATGTAGAAAGTCATGGAGCAGCCCAGAGTGGGACTGAAGTGCTTGTAACGCTTGTTATAACCTCCATACATCTTTGAACTTCCGATCTCGCTGGGGTTTGTTTCCATTTTCTTATCTTGCTTCTAGCCGAAAGCTTGGCCTCTCTGCCTCTTATCTATAACCAGCAATGATAATGTTAACGTGTCCCAGCTTTTCTATCTCTTTTACCATTTTCTTTTCTTGTTAGAAAATTGCCCTTCCATTTTTTTAATATTTCAATGTCAATCTGTAAAGTATGTGATTTGTGGATTATTATCTCGACTCAAAATTAACCGTACTATAAATCGATCGCCATCTTTGAACTCATTATCGAAATTTAATTATTTAATATTTTAAGTTGACAAGCACCTTTGATACTAGTTTTATTGCTTATACCATCCTTTGGAATACGTGGTATATGATCTATCTTCTTACAGGTCTGTTGTAGCATATAGATTGAATCATCTAACTTGGCATCAGTAGATTCAGATTCTGTTGAAACAGAAACAACAAACTTCGTTAAAAAGGTTAAATTAATTGAATTTGAACATGAAGGTTGACTTCATCTAGCTTGACATCGTTTTAGTATAAGTAATCAAAATGTACATTTTAGACTAAAAGTACAATATTCTATAAACCAAAAACTACATTTTAGTTAATTATGCTAAAATGATATTGTTTTAATCTCAACCCAAGACTAATGGTGTAAGGCTTAAGCCTCATATTTAATGGGTTGGGTGATTCATTTTTATCCTTATTTTTACAGGTGGTTTGAAAGGTGGTCAAATTGGATAAGATTGAACCATAAGACTTAAGCTTGACTCAGTCGTCTTGATAGGTGTTTAATTGATAATGAAATTATTGGCATATAATTATGTAAGATATTCACTTTGACTCATATGTGATTTTAGGCACAATTCGAAAGTAAAGAAGTTAAAGTGAGTTGAAAGTACGATATTTAGGCCATTTTTTAAAGATTAATTTTTGCTTGTCTTTATGGAATAAGGAGAAGAAAATTATAAGACAAAAGAAGACCAGAAAAATAGAAACAAAAATTAATTAAAGTTGTTGTTGTGCATGGACCATGCAAGCCCATACAACGTGTTTTATGGAATTAAATGAAGGCAAGACACTACTAGAAGAAAGGAGCAAAACGGCATTGCCAGATGAAGAAAACGCACTGCAGGAGGACAAGGTAGGAAATGAAACATAGCATAGAAGTAAGGAGTAATTAGGAGCAAAACGGCATAGCATGAAGCAGGAAACGATGTCTGTGTAACACAGACATCCTACAAAAATGTAGACAACTGTGTTAAATGCAGACAAGGAATGTGTTTCAAGAGAAGACATCAGGGAGGGTTTTAAATGAGGCATGAACAGTATGCGTGACCCAACAATTAATTTGTTAAATCAGTGAATAGTAGAGAGAAGCTAGAATAGTGACAGTAGAAGAGAGCTAAAGGGTCTTCAGTTAGGACAACATTCAATGGGGGCTGAAACGTTTTTCTGTGAGAGGACTGTGGAAGGGTAATGTCCTAATGTCAGTTTGGAGGTGACATCGACGCCGACGACTCAGGTTAAGCATTTCTTTCATATTTTGTTGTTTTTTTCTCTCTTCTTGAATTGATTGTGTTATCCTAGGCATATGGATTTGGATTTTGTGTATGAATGATCATATTATTGTTATAGTTCGATTATTTGTGTATGAACTCATTGGGTATTGTAAAAAGATGATTTTAATGCGTTCATTTGAATTGTTTATTTACAAACCCATTGCTAGAATTGTGATATAATTCGTAATTGTTATGTTGAAATTCATATGAAGCGATTAATGATTCGCAATCATTAGAGATAATATGACCTAGGTTAAATGACACATCGTATATGGTTATTGCCTTGATTAATCATTTTTCCTAATTCGTAATGCTACTGCTTAATTAAATCTATCCTAGGTTATTCGATATTTATGTTTAATTAATGATCATATATTGATTAAACACTACCTAAGGGAAAACTCAGGTTAATTATTAACCTACAATTAATAGTTGCTAGGAGAGGTTTAAGTACAATAAATCCATGAAATATGTTTAACTAAGGTGTAGGCCAAGATTGAACCAAAGAACCGAGTCTCTACCGAATTCCCCACTTTTATCATTTTTCGCACGTTTTCTTTAATTTGTTTTCATTATGTTAGTTTTATTTTATTTTCTTATTTCAAAATCCAAAAACCCCCTTGTTATACCTAACACCAGTTACTTTCATTTCAACAACTTTTTACACACCCTCTGTGAGATGGACCTTGACTCACCACCGCTATAGTAATAGTCTAGTTTTTATTTTGACTAGCGTTACGATGCACTGTCAATTTTGGCACCGTTGCTCGGGAGTGTGGCATTTTAGTTTTTGTTTGTGATTTAATTGGTGTTTTGTATATATTTGTTCGTAATTGATTTCTTTTTAGTTATTTCGTGATCTTTTCATTTTTTTTGTTTCGTGTTTTTGATTAATTTTTTTTGATATGGAAGGAAGTAATTTCTTTTATATCTTATATTCTCAATCCTATAACAATGTCTGGACTGATCAACCTAACTTTTGTTATGGATGGGATAATCATCAAAATTACTTCCATGATAGTTTGTAGGACATATAGCAATTCCCATGTGGACTAGAAACTTCTTGTCAAAACTCAGATACATCTATGGAAGAATAGATGAATGTTGTGATCGCTAACAGTTTCCAATTTCAACAGAGCTTATAATAACAGTTGCAACAGTTCCAATAGGAAATGAGACATATAATGTCTAGAAACTAGAACATGACAAGCCAAATGGGTGAGATGGCATTGAGGATCAACTACCTAGAATCATAAATAGAAGAGGAGCAGCCATATCAACCTGAGGTATAGCTAATGGACGTTAGTGCGAAAACCTTACAGAGTGATGAGGAGCTTGAGAATTTTGAGAGTGTTAATGAAGGAGTTGCTTGTGTAGAAGAAGTAGAGGAGGAGCTCGAAGCAGAAAAGGACATATCTTTTAGCTCGAAGGTAAGTACTGAGTTCCATTTTATTATTGAGAATGACTCTTCACCTTTACACAACAGATTAGAGGAATTAAATCAGGAAGAAAAAGGCGAAGAGACATTTGAGATCTTTCCAGAGTGTATGAACTCAGTCAAGATTGAAAATCTAAGGATAAGAAAGATGTTGGATGGGGATGATGATCAAGTAAGGCCTTATTCGGAACAACCTTGCATGGGAGTGGTGCTAACTGTAATACCTAAAGATCACAATTTTGTCACATGAAGAAAGTGTAGAGTCGAGCCAGAGACCTTAAACCAAGACACTTCTTGGTAGGCAACCCAAGGGAAGTAAATTTCTTTTCCTTTACTTTTTTGCACTAGTTATAATATGCATATGTGTTTTTGAATTTGTTTGTTTTACTTGTTTTAAGTTTTCATTCAAAATGAGAGAAAGAATAAAACAAACCAAACAAATATTTTCTCGTATTCTATTGCTTGTAGGATTATATAGTCATAAGTAGATAATGAATTGACTAGAGAATTTCATAGCAACTTTATCATATACTTTTGCTCTTGTGATTGATCAATGTGTATTATCTTTAGAAGAATAGTGACTAGTGGTAGACAAATTCTATGAGATTTTGAGCCTTATTAGATTGACAATTTTAGTTCAGTCTCATTGTCTTTTAATAATGTGTGACCTTCATGACATATACATCCTGATTTTGCTTTGAATTTCTATTCGAGACCATATTTTTATCACGTGCGTTAATATGAAAATGATTAGGTATTCTTTGTTTTTCCGAACTATATTAGTCAAATAGCCTACCCTATTGATATGGTTTTTTCCTAGTTAACCCCTTTGAGCTTTATACTGCTTTTTTTTTGTATAAACTACATTTTCTTCTTTTAAACTTAACCAAATGTCCTACCCAAGTCATAAAGCTAGTGGAGCATTTGTGATTGGTGAGTTTGTGGATGTACAAAAGTGTAAGTGTGGGGGTTTTCATATGTGTGGGTTGGTTAATGTTGGGATGTTTTGATATTCCCATGTTAATGTAGTTTCTTTTAATGTTAAAAAAAAGAAAGGAAAAGTAAGAAAGAAAAGACAAAAGACAAAAGCACAAGAAAAGAAAAGAAAAAGACAAAGAAAAAGAAAAAGAAAAAAAGAAAAAAAGAAAAAGAAAAAGAAAAAGAAAAAGAAAAAGAAAAAGAAAAAGAATAAGAATAAGAATAATTTTTTGTTTAAATACATTTATCAAGGAGGAAGTGCATATTATTTTTCAAATTTATTCATAATTAATGCATCTTCCCAGAGTTGTAATCAATGTGTTATTTGAGTATGTTGAATATGAGGTAGATGTTTGTGGTTTCAATATATTGTTGGCATAAATTGTATGAGTGATTCCTTCGGATTGGTATATGCTTCATGTGGTTGTGTGTGAGAGCTGAATTGGATTGTAAAATACAAATGTTACATCTGTCACAGCTGACGGTATCCAATTTTTGATGAGTGTCAAAGTTGCTGTTATGCATGGACCATGCAAACCCATGCAACGTGTTTTATGGAATTAAATGAAAGCAAGAGGCTGCTGGAAGAAAGGAGCAATTGCATGATGAAGAAAACATAGTGTAGGAGGGCAAGGCAGTAGATGAAATGCAATGCAGAAGCAAGGAGTAATTAGGAGAAAAAAGATGCAAAATGAAGCAAAAAACGACGTCTGCGTAACATAGACAACGTCTGCATTTATCGCAGACAACTGCATTAAACATAGATAAGGAATGTGTTTTAAGAGAAGACATCAGGCAGGGTTTTAAGTGAGGCATGAACAATATGTGTGACCCAACAATTAATTTGTCAAATCAGTGAATAGTAGAGAGAAGCTAGGTTGAGGAGTGCAGTGGTGGCAGAAGAGAGCTGAAGGGTCTTCGACTGGGGCAATATTCAATGGGGGCTGAAACATTTTTCTAGGAGAGATTCATGGAAGGGTAACATCCTAACGCTAGCTCGGAGGTGACATCGATGCCGACGACCCAAGTTAAGCATTTCTTTCATATTTTTGTTGTTTCTTTCTCTCTTGTATCCTAGGCATATGGAATTGGGTTTTATGTATAAATGATCGTATTATTGTTATAGTTTGGTTATTTATGTATTAACCCATTGGGTATTGTGAAAAGATGATTTTAATGTGTTTATTGAATCGTTTATTTGCAAACTCATTGCTGGAATTTTGATATAATTCATAATTGTTATGTTGAAATTCATGTGTTGCGACTAGTGATTCGTAATCATTAGGGATAACATGACCCAGGTTAAATGACACATCATATGTGGTTGTTGCCTTGGTTAATCAATTTTCCTAATTCAAAACACTACTGCCTAATTAAATCTAGAGATCGTATCTTAGGTTATTCAGTGGTTGGGTTTAATTAATGATTGTATCTTGATTAAACACTAACTAAGGGAAAACTTACGTGAATTATTAACCCACAATTAATAGTTGCTAGGAAAGGTTTCAGAACAATAAATTCATGAAATATGTTTAATTAGGGTGTAGGCCGAGATTGAACCAAAGAACCGAGTCCTTACCGAATTCTCTACTTTTATTCTTTTTTGCATATTTTCTTTAATTTGTTTTTATTAGGTTAGTTTTATTTTATTTTCTTATTTCAAAATCCAAAAACCCCCCTGTTAAACCTAAACACCAGTTGCTTCCATTTCAACAACTTTTCACACACTTTCTGTGGGATCGACCTAGACTCACTACTGTTATAGTAATAGTCTAGTTTTTATTTTGACTAGCATTACGACTCGCTATCACGTTTTTATTACAGTTTAAATAATTTAGTATCAAAATAAATGCTTATGTATTTTTGTGCCTAAATTTTTTTATATTGCCTAATCAATAAATGTGTTTCATATATGCTTACTTAAAACCATTTTTCTCTTTTGTGGTAACAAATAACCTTTGCTTGATTTATGTAAAACTATATACCAATAACTATAAAATGATTCATATATTGTTTTTTTGGTACACTAAAACAAATTTATTGAATATGATTTAAATTATTACAAATTATTATAAACATATTAAGCTAAATATAATGGTACCCTCTATAGTTTGACATTTTTGTTTCAATTATCATCTTTTGAAAATTTATGCAACTCCTTATGGTATATATTGAACCAAGGGAGGTTTCAATTCATGTTTTGATGATGACAAAATATGAGTACTACTGATGAGTTTATTTTTTATGAAGGTAAAATGAAAATGAAAGTGATAGTGATAATGCAAAAATCAAGATACATTTAATGAAGATACAAAAGAGAAGTTGGAGTTAAGATCATTTAAGTGAAGAACAAAATTAAGATCAAAGAATAATAAGGCACAACAAGGTTATAGATGAATATGTACTATTTATTGTATGACTTATTTGGTTACTTTGATAGTTTAAAGCATGAACAAATCATCATTTTAGCTTATTATATGAGCCCATTAAATTTTCAATAGGAATTAAAGTTTTGATTTAAAAGAAAACCCTCTTGATCCTTAAAATACAATTTAGAAATTTTTTTGAGATAGTCAGTTTCACATTAAGAAATTTAAGTTTGAATGTTTGAAGTTGTTAAAATAATGATTTTGGGTATATAAGTCTACAAATATAGGTTAATGTCGAAAATGCAGGTTAAAGTTATCAAAAAATGTGCACAAAAGTTATATAGTTGACACATTAGTCAATCAATGAGTTGCAGTGATCGACCAATGTCCCCCTAGTATGCAGTTGACCAATAAGTAGTAATGGTCGATCATTATTCCAACAACTAACACATTGGTCAATCAATGTGCAACAATGGTCGACTAATGTATTAGAAATAGGCATTAACAATAATTAGTTCTCATTTCTGGCTGCTAGTTTGATTGCTACACACTATAAATACAGGATTTTTATTAGTTTAGACACGAAAAATATTTGAGTGTTCTATAAACACATCTCAAAGAAGTTTTCAAAGATTTCGTAAACATAAATTGTTGAATTTTGAAGTAAGGGAGTCTTTAGGTTCTCAAAGTGATCAACTAAGTTCTTTTGAGTTGTAAATTCATTTGTGATTATGGTTACTACCTTAGTGAAGTATTGTAAGATGAATTGCTATTTACTCATGAATAAATAAGATTATCGTAAGAAGGTTAAGGAAGACAGTTAGTAACATTCTAAGAAGTGTCATAGAGAGTGGAAGTAGGTAAGGTTATTTGTCGAATTATTATAAATAGGTTTGCCTTTCTTTTTTCCTACACTCTTTATACTACTTTATGATTGTGATTTATTTACATTTAATTATCTCTTTATATCATTATATAAATATTTGTGAAACTGCATCTTTAAATATAAAACAGTTGTTTAAATTCATTAATACCTAATTCACCCCCTTTTAAGTTTCATTAAGAGCCAATAAGTGGTGTTAGAGCTTGTCTTTTAAGTAAGCATTTCAAATGAAATTCTAAAGTAAATATCATAATTGCATACTTAAGTTCATTCTTATACATCCAAAGGGGACAAAACATTAGTAAAAGCCTTTCATTAATGACAATGACCAGGATAAAGTTTTCCTTAACAATCGAAAGTGTTGATTTATGAGAAATAGTTCCAAGTGTCTTTTTCAATCTCATGAAAGTTATGTATGGTAAAAAGGTCCTAAACTAAAGGAAAATTGAGATCAACAAGATAAGAGACATTTCTTAGAATAACAAAGTCATCCATATATTATTTTGTGCACTAGGTAGGAACAAATTAAATATGGTATTTATATGTGAAACTACTCACGAAATTTGGCGCATACTTAATATCACATATAAGAGTACTAATCAAGTTAAAGAAAGTAAAATAAGTATGCTTACTAATCAATGTGAATTATTCAAAATGAAAAACGTTAAAAGTATATCAAGCATGAATATAAGATTCACTAATGATATTAATGCTTTCAAATGTCTTGAAATGACCTAAAAATAATGTTAAATGTTGAGAAAGCTGCTTAGGTCACTTCCAAAGACTTAAGAAATCAAAGTGACAATCATAAAATAAGCTAAAGACTTATCATCATTATCATTCAAAGAACACATTGGATTTTTCTTCACCTATAAGATGAGGCTTATGGAGACACTAGAAGAGATATTAACACGAAGGAAAAAGAACATAGCATTCCAAGCTTTAATGGAGGAATCAAGTAAGGAGGAAAAGACATCCTCATACGGAAGCAATGATGAAGATATCACACTTATCTATAGGAAATTCAATAATTTTTTAAAAGAGAAAGAATTTCTCCTAAGGAAAAGACTTCACAGAAGGTGAGGTTGATTCAAATCACAAATCTTCTAACATTATTTGTTTTGGATTTATGAAACTCAGCCACATAAATCTTAGTATCCTCTTCTTAAAGAAAATAAAATAAATGAGAAGAATGAGAAGAGGGAAAAAAAACAAGGCTTTTAAAGCATCAAATTATGATGACACAAATGACTCCAAAAGTGACAATTCAGGGGGAGAAATATCTCAAATGCACTTTATGGCTGAAGATGAAGATGAGGTACTCTTCAAATTTGATAGTGATAATGATGTTTAATTATCATATGATGAACTAGTTGAAAGTCTTAAAATTATGAGTATGAAAAAAAAGAAGTAACTTCTGATAGGTAATTTTCTAAATAAATAAGTTGCCTGTTGGAATTTTTCAGAAAACTCTATTTTTTGCCTTGATTTCAATCCGTGATATCTTTTTGATTTCATATCCAAATTGGGCCATTATTGCACCAATTTGAAACTGAATTTCTCCTCTTTCGTTTGGATGAAAGATGAAAAACATACAATAAGAATTGTTTATTGTGAAAGCTTAACATTGGTGATAGGTTGGCCTAGAAAAATTCCAGCTTTTCTTTGGGTTACATGACTTGCTTTCTCTTTGGTTCTTCTATCCTTCAATCCATCAAAACCACCTTTAAACCTATTGATTAACAAAAAAATTAATAACTTAATCATGCCCAAAACATATGTAATTCATACCAACATAATGTAAGAAAAAGATGTGCAACAATGTTATGTGAAATTCATGCAAAACCTAATCTTAAAGACCTAATTCGCAAACATTCATGCATATTCACATACATTCATACATAATCATGAAATTAAATGAAACTAAGACAAAACATAAGTTGAAAAAGTTAACAACAATCAATTTATAAAGATTAACTAACAAATTATCCTAAGAAGAGTATGTACAAATGCCACCTTTCAACTCCCTCACACTTAAACTTTTGTTTGTCCTCAAGCAAAATCAAGCACAAAAATAATCTGAAGAACACAAATACATAAAAACATACTCACATACAATGTCAAAATTGATGGCTACTGACTTGGAATATTATGCAATGAACTTAATCGTAAACAATAGTTATATCACAAGTTCAATGTATTGACTTATTCCGTATGCCTAAGTACTTATAATATAAACGTACACATCGATCAAGATATAAACATTTTAATTTTAAACCTACGTCACTTATAGATATGCATTTACATTTATCGATCTAAATGGTTAACTATCCAAGCTATCCTTTCATGAAAAATTTTAGCTAATTTATCATATTAGTAGGGTTTTTATTACACACACACACTTTTTTCTCATTTTTGTAATGTTGACTTAGTCTTTTGACATGATGACAAACATTGATAATGAATGCCCCTGGTTACTCAATTAGGTCACATTTTTTTAATTTATTAAGTTGGCTTAGTTGGAGCATCATTCTAGCCTTTTGACGTGAAGACAAACATTTGTAATGAATGCCCCTAATTACTCAACTAGATCACAGCTCACAATCGACTACTAGCTTTATTCTTAACCCTTTTTGGGTCAGTGCAATAGTTATTGACACACACTTTTTTCTTCTTTTTTTCATTTCTTTTAGCTTATTATTTTCATGAAAGGGAGATTGAGGTTGTCTACCGATTTAATGGCTTCTAATGGTAACTATATGTGAATTAGCAACGTTAAGTGTAAAACCAAATGTCCTATCCTAATTAACACCCATGTTTATGTTGAAGCTACTTATAATCTAACTGCCTAAGTTAACACATATCACCAGTTCAACAACATTGTTCAAAATTAAGCTAATTCACATAAATTTCCAACCACTAAACATCCACACAGTCACATAATTTCACACAAAAATTGAAAAAAATTGGTACATTAACACAAAAACATGAAAAATCGTACAAAATATGCAAAAAATAATTGGGGAGTTAAAGAAGAAATGCAATATTCAATGCAAATTGCATACCACTCCCCTACACTTGAACAACACATTGTCCTTAATATGTAAAAGTGATACACAATGAACAACAACCACATATAATATAGACAAAAAAATCATAAATGAATAGATAAAGAGGCATGAGAAAGCTCGTTGGTATTAATGTCGAGGATCATGTTGGTGGTGGCTTACGTATTCCTCATAGCTCACACGTTACTCTTCTTTTCCTGTATCAAAGAAAATAAAAACTAACATAAATAAAATATAAACACAAACACTCAATAAACAAAAACATAAACAAACCATGTTAGTTTTTAAAGTCACTAGTAAGACTTTGATCACTCTCTAGTCATGGGGGGGGGGGTCCGAGAAATATTCTTTCTCACTCGGTGGGCACTTGTCCTCCATATTAGGGTATACAACAGTGGTCGTTCACCCTGAAAGTTTCTCCATGCTCATTTTACAACTCCACAACTCCATATGGGAAGGCATTAATTACTGTGAAAAGTCTGCTCCATCTAGATTTTTACTTTTCAAGAAACAACCGAAGTCTAGAGTTGAAGAGTAAAACCATATCACCTGCATGGAACTCCTTTTTCCTAATGTGTGCATCATGCCACCTCTTTACCTTTTCCTTGTAGAACCTAACATTATCATAAGCTTGCAACCTTAATTCCTCCAACTCATTTAACTGCAATTTCCACTTTTCTCCAGCTTCTTCTGATCCTAATTTATGGCTTTGATAGCCCAACAGGCCTTACGTTCAAGTTCCACAGGTAAATGACAAGCTTTCCCATAAATTAGCCTATAAGGCATTGTCCCAATACTGGTCTTGAAAGTTGTCCTGTAAGCCCATACCGTATCATATAATTTGATCGCCCAATCCTTCATAAAATTGTTGACAGTCTTTTTAAAGATTTTCTTTAATTCTCTATTCACAGCCTTTACTTGATTGCTGGTCTGGGGATGGTAAGGTATGGCTATCCTATGTTGTACTCCATATCTTTTTAATAACGCTTCAACTGGATTGTTGGGAAAGTGGGTACCTCCGTCACTGATAATCACTTGTGGCACACTAAATCTATTGATAATCTTTTTCAAAAACCTCTACACCACTCTACTATCATTTGTTGCTGTCACCATCACCTCGGCCCACCTCGATACGTAATTAACACTTACCAAAATATATTTGTTTTTATAAGAGGATGAAAATAGTCTCATGAAATCCAGAGCCCAAACATCAAAGACTTTAACCTCCAGCATCGAAGACATTGACATCTCGTCCCTTTTTGATATGTTCCCAAATTTTTGGCACCTGTCAAACTTCTTCACCTAATGTTGTTCTTCCATAAGCAATGTTGGCCAATAAAATCTGCACTCTAACACCTTTGCAGTTGTCCTATTGGCTCCATAATGTCTTGCATAAGAAAAACAATGACAGTGAGCTAAAATAACATTAATTTCATTATCAGGAACACATCTCCAAATCAGTCCATTCGTAAAATTTCTGTAAAGAAGTGGATCCTCCCACATGTACTGCTTACAATCATGTTTAAACTTTTTCTACTACTGGTCAGTTAAATTAGGGGGAAGGATACCACTTGTAATGTAATTTGCAATGTCAGCATACCAGGGATGGTCTTATTCTTGTAATAAGATTAGCATCTCATCAGGGAATTGCTCATTGATTTCTATTTGCAAGCTTGATTCCCCTCCTACTAATCTTGACAGGTGATCAATAATAAAATTTTTTGCTCCCTTTTATCCTTAATCATCCACCTAATCAACTGAGGCTTGACATCCTTTTTGGCAAAAAGGTACTTCAGGGATGCATGATCTGTGTACACAATCACTTTTGAATCAAGTAAGTAAGAATGAAATTAATCGTAAGCGAAAACTATAGCTAACAATTCTTTTTTCGTTGTGGTATAATTAATCTGAGAATTCGTCAAAGTCCTGCTAACATAGTGAATAGCATAAAACTTCTTATCCTCACACTACCCTAGAACACACCCAATTATGTAATCGCTAGCATCGTACATCAACTCGAATGGCAAGCTCCAATTTAGTGGTTGTAACACTGGTGCTGATGTCAAAGCCTTCTTCAACATGTTAAAAGAAACTAAAAAATTATTATAAAAATGAAAGGAACATCTTTAACTAACAAATGACTAAGGTGTTTAGCAATTAAAGAAAAATCCTTTATGAATCTGTGATAGAACTCGACATGCCCTAAAAATACTCAGACCCCTCGAACATTACATAGGGGAGGAAGTTTATCGATGACTTCAGTTTTTGCCTTATCCACGTCAATGCCTCTACAAGATATCTTGTACCTCAAGACTATTCCCTCCTGAACCATAAAGTGGCATTTTTCTCAATTTAATACTAAATGGGCCTCTTCACACTGTTGGAGAAACTTATCCAAATTTTTCAGACACTGCTCAAAGGAATCTCCAGACACTGAAAAGTCATCTATAAATACTTCCGAAAATCCTCAATCATTTTGGTAAAAATGGCCATCATACATCGTTGAAATGTAACTGGTGCATTGCAAAGTCTAAATGACATCTGTCTATATGCAAAAGTACCATATGGACGTGTGAAAGTTGTCTTGGGTTGATCCTTTGGATAAATGAATATTTGATTGTAGCCGAAATACCCATCCAAGAAATAGTAGAATGCATATCCTACAAGTCTCTCAATCATCTGGCCCACAAAAGGCAATAGGAAGTGGTCCTTCTTTGTCACTGAGTTGAGCTTCCTGTAATCAATATAAACTCTCCAACCAATGACCGTCTGTGTGGAAATCAACTCACCCGTTTCATTTTCCACCATTATTTTTCCGCCTTTCTTTGGTACACATTGAATTGGACTTACCCATTCACTGTCTGAGATTGGTTATATAATTCCTGCATCCAATAACTTAATCACCTCCTGTTTTACAACTTCATGCATATTCAGATTCAAATGCCATTGCCTATCCCTCACTGGTTTACATCTATCCTTGAGATTTATTCTATGCATCACAACACTTAGACTTATCCCTCAGATGTCTAATATTTGCCACCCATTTTTTTCATCCTCCTCCTTATAACTTCTACTACCATCCTCTCTTTTTTATCACTCAACTGGTTTGAAATAATCATAGGTAATGTTTGATTTTCACCAAACATGTATACCTCAGGTGTGAAGGTAAAGGTTTTAACTTTAGGGTGGGTGCTCTCTCATTGGAAGGTGGTATGGGTGGCATGGTCCTCACCAAAGGTTCCTTCTCACTTTTCTCTTCTTCCTCTCCATCATTCTCTCTCTTTCCAGTCTCATATTCTTCATTCAATTCTAATTCCCTCTCACTTTTTTTTAACATTCAACTAGTTATCTCCTCTATACACTCATCCATCATAACTGTTCTCATACAACAATTCAACTCCTCCCTACTTTTCAAACTCCTATTCATGTTGAACTCAACCTTTTCATCACCAATACCCAAAATCAGAACACCATTATTTAATCAATTAATGCCCGACCAGCATTCATAAATGGGCATCCCAAAATCAATGGACAATTTATATCCTTAGTAACATAAAAAAATAACAAAGTCAACAGGAATCACAAACTTATCTACTTTTACCAAAACATCTTCGACAACTCCAAAAGGCTTCTTTATGGACTGGTCAGATAACTGAATTTTCATTAATGTTGGCTTTATGTCATACAAGTTCAGCTTGCTGAAAATAGATAATGGCATCAGATTAATACTAACTCCTAAATCACATAAAAATTTAGAAAATTCAACACAATTAATAATACAAGGAATATTAAAACCCCTGGATCCTTTAGTTTCAATGGTTTATTGTTCGTGACTACAGAGCTGTAACTAGCTATCAATGCTACTATCTGATTTGAATCCTAAGTTCGCTTGTGAGAAAGTAATTCCTTTAAGAACTTAGCATACTTGGGCATATGCTCCAAAACTTCTAGCAAAGAAAAACTAATATACAACTTCTTTAATTTTTCTAAAAATTTGTTGAATTAGGTCTCCATTGGATTCTGACTCACTCTCCCAAGAAATGGTAATTTTGGAGCATATGGTGGAGGTGGAACATATTCCTCCTCCTTAGTGACTTTCTCCTTACCTTTTTCCTAACTTTTCTCCATTGGATCACCAACTTCCTTTAAGACTGGCTCTAGTAACTCCTTTCCACTTCTCAACTGAATTACCTTTAAATGTGTTCTTTCTAATAAGGTTCTGAAGTGCTGGGAAGGTTACCTGGGAGTCTGGTTGATACTGCAGTTGCCAGCTGACCCATTTGCACCTCTAGGTTGTAGATTGATTGATTTTTAATCAACTGATCAGTTTTCACTTGATAACTTTTTAGCGCCTGATCGCTCTGTGCCTGTACCTCCTTGATATTGTTCACCTTTGATCCAATTGTAACCATCACGTCCATCATCTTTGAAAATTGAGAGCTTAGCTGTCAAAGTTGAGAATCTATCTTTACATCTTAGGCTTCCATTTTTACCTTTAGCCTTGATTCAATAACTCCAAACTTTGACTCTAAGGCAACATGTGAGTTACTTTCCTTTTCCTAAAATCTTGGGGGTCTTTGAGGCCTCCAATTGGTTCCTAAAGGGTTAGCCCAAGAAAAATTTGGATGGTTTTTCCATCCAACATTATAAATACCACAATATGGGTTATCACTTGACCTTTACTAGAGCCTTAAATAATAAGCTTGTTTTGTGCCTTCAATGCTCATAAAAAAACATTTCAATGAGTTATAACTATTCGCTCCACAAATTTTACAATTTTGATGCATATACTTTAAAGAACTAGATGAAGGTTTAAGATTACTTACCTGTTTCCTTAATGATGCAATTTTTACAAATAAAGCAGCTGTTGAATCTGCTGACATAACCCCTTTCTATTCCTTCATTTGTACTGATTTACTTCTTTCATTGTACCAAAGGCAATTGTTAGCAGCCATGTCTTCAATCAGGTCATATGTAGCATCTATGATCTTTTTCATCAATGAACCTCCTGTAGCTATATCAATGGTGCTTCTGGTTGCTAAATTATCCCTATTATAAAATGTTTGTAGCAAACATTCCCTTGGTAGATTATGATAGGGGCAACTCCTTGAAATGCTCCCATGCCTCGTACAATAATTCTACCTCGTATTGCTAAAAGTTGGTGATTTCCTTGATGATCCTTGTTGTCTTTGTCAATGGGAAATATTTGGAAAAAAAGGCTTGCACCAACTGGTCCCATGTTTTGACTTGTTCTTGAGTAAGGAGTTCATCCATGCCTTTGCTCAATCCTTCAGTGTGAAAGGAAAAAATCTCATCTTCATCGCATCTTCCAACAGCCCGTTTTGCCTGAAAGTATCACAAATTTTTAAAAAATTGGCGATATGAGTATTAGGATCCTCTTGTGCAAACCATAAAATTGAACATTGCATTGCAAAATATTAAGTAAAGTAGGCTTGATTTTGAAATTGTTCACATTCACTGGTGGTTTAGAAATTCCTTGCTATTTCGGGTTAAACCTTAGCCAAAGAAAACCTAAATCAAAACAATTCAAACCAAACTCGATGCTAGGTGTAATCCCTGACAATGACAACAATAACTTGATAGGTAATTTTCTAAATTTTAAATTAAAACCTCTTATCCTGCAATTATACAGATAGAATTGCAGTATAGATAGGTATCATCCCACAGGGATTGGTTGGTCACTGAAATGAACCAAATTTCATTTTGTTTAGGAAACTGAAATAATTAGATTTGAAAGATACAAAATATAAAAATTAAGAGTCATATAGACACACTTTAGGTTTGTCACAAAATTAAGAACACAAATTTAGAAAATGGTGAATCAAATTATCAATGTAGCAAGTTAGGATTGTCATTACCTAACTCTATATTCTCTCACTTTAGCAATGTTCATCATGTTTAGTCGAAAATTTCCTAATGTCCTGATTCTTTCATTCTCATTAATTCAACCAAATAAGCCATGTTTAATGAAGTAAATGATTATGTAAGCTCTCACTTCCCATTTTTCACTTAACCATTAAAAGGATACGAATAGATTTTTGGACAGTCACTTTTCCATTCAAGATCTCTCTCCAAATGGCAAGGTAACTTGATATATGGAGTATTCTTAGTGTAATCCCACTCTCATGTCACTTACTAACATATTTCTTAACTCCATATCTCTATGTGAGCTAAGTATGGATAGCCATATACCATAAACATCAACAACATTAAACACATCCACAATATTGAATAAAGTGAGGTACTATATAATTTAGGCAATAACAACCCTAATAACTACTTAGAAATACATCAAAGTCTCATCCAAAATGTTCATAACATATCCATACATCCTTCTCAATCAACAAAATACAACAAAGAAGTAAGAAAAGAGAAGAAGTAAGGCTTATATGTTGAAGAGCAAAGCTGGAATTCTATGGTGGAAACTTTGTGTGTCCTTGAAATTCTTTGATTCCACCTTGAATTCTCTTGGTTTTTCTCTCAAAAATGCGTTCTTCTCTCTCCGTTGGATGTCTTGCACGACTCCCTCTTTCTAGGGTTTAAAATTGAGTTTTTATAGCCCATTTAATGCTTAAAACGACGTAGGAAGGAGGAAGTCGCCAGCAGGAATTTTCCAGAAAACTCTGTTTTCTATCTTGACTTAAATCCATGATATGTTATTGATTTCTTATCTAAATTGGGCAGTTATTTCACCAATTTGAAACTAAACTTCTCCTATTTCTTTTAGGTTAAAAACAAAAAACATCTAATAAGAATTGTACCTTGTAAAAGCTTAACATTGGTGATGGGTTAGTCTAGGAAAATTCCAGCTTTCCTTTGGGTTACATGACTTGCTTTCTCTTTGGTTCTTCTATCCTTCTATCCCTCAAAACCACCTTCAAACCTATTGATTAACAAAAGAATTAATCACTTAATCATGCCCAAAACACATGCAATTCATACCAATATAATGTAAGAACAAGACGTACAACAATGCCACACAAAATTCATGCAAAACCTGATCTTAAAGACCTAATTCACACACATTCATGCATATTCACGTACATTCATACATAATCATGCAATTATATGAAACTAAGACAAAACAAAAGCTAAAAAAGTTAACAACAATCAATTTATCATGATTAACTAAAAAATATCCTAAGAAAAGTATGTATAAATGTCGCCTATCAACTTTCCAAAGTAAAAGAGGTTTAAAAGCATTTAGATGTATCAGTAAAAATAAAAGATAACTAGTGAATTAGATAACATCAAAGTATCTAAGAATGTGGATGTTTCTAACAATGGTAACTTAAATGTGTTAAAAAATAAGAATAGGACATTGAAGAAAGGGATTAATGGTCCCAAGGACTTTTGGTCTAAAATTACAAAAGGAAGTCAAAAATTACAAAGCATACTAGGAATTTAAAAGAATTCCAATAATAGGTAAAATATTAGTTAAACTTATATGAATGTATAGTGAAACCTTATTTTACAATTACGAAAAACCATAATTAATAATTTCGTAAAACCTTAATTTATAATTACATAAGACCCTAATTTACATTTATAAGAATGGGCCCATGTTCTTCATAATTGCATAAAATTTAAAATCACTACTAAAATAGATCACCAACATGGTACTATATTGCACCCGTGTTGGTTTAATAACTCCTCTATCACACATTTAAGGGTTCACTTTAAGAATACACGTGTAAAGACCATGAAAACATGTTTGTGTTTAGGCTATGTTCCTTCGTATGATAAGTTGTCAAAGAAGTATAATAGATCAATAGTATACACAGGGTAAAAAATGATGTCATGTTTGACCTATATTTTAAACACATGCCTATTTTTAACTCATGTTAATCTAAAATCATTCTAAAAATTCTCCAACTTTCTCAAATTTGTTCCTTCTTTATTATGGAGTTAAAATAAGGCCTATCGATAAATATAAGCCATACGAAGTACCAAATTTTATAATCATCCAAACACAAGCACTCAAAATCAGAATAAGAAACTATCTCATTTAACTTTTCATGTCCTAATCTCCATAAACACTCTTTATTAGACCTTATTTTAGTCATATGAGATCTTCCCTATTTAGATCTTTCAACTTCTTATGCAACTCTGAGGGATTTCAGGAGGCAATATCTCAAGGTTTGAGCTTGATGGTTTTAGGTTATGCATCCTATAAATTATGTAGTATACTTATAGTAATCAAATAGCAACTAAAGAAACTCAGATTGAGCTTGTGATCCAATATAATATGGAACTTAGAAGGCTATGGAAAACTTAATGCAAAAATAAGAAGAGCTATTTGACTTTCCAAGAGTTGTCTCCAAGAATTTTAATGGGAGAGTTGTTATAAGAGATTATTCTAGAGCTCTAGGAGATTATACCTTATTAAGTTTTCAAAATTCTAAAGTGTTATGGACAAAAAATGGGGATTGCAACACAAAATTCTTTCATAAAGCTCTTCTTGATAGAAGGAATCATAATATAATTATAACATTGATGAATGAGGACGACAAAGTAGTTCCTGAGTAGAATAAACTTTGATCTCTTCCTCTATTTTGGCTATTAGCTCTATTGTTTCATAAATGTTTTCAAGGAAACAATATGAGCTTCTTACCAGCCCTATTCCCTTAGAGGAGATTGGAATAGTATTCTTTAGCCTAAATTCAAATAAGGCGTGAAGGCCAAATGGGTTTAACACACTTTTTTATAAAAACAATCCTGGGAGTTTGTAGAAAATCAAGCTTGTGAGGTTATCTTAGAGTTGCTCTATAACTTAAAGATGTTGAGAGCTTGGAATAAAACTTAATTATGCTTAGTTCCAAAGATTCCTAAACCCTCTTCCCTGAAAGAATACAAAACTATGTATTGTTGAAACATATTTTACAAGACAATTTCCAGGCTCTTTCTTCAAAGATTAAGCTGATACTGCCATGTTTTATGAATCATTCATGTCAAGTTTTCATTGAGGGGAGAAATATAGGGGACAATATCTTGATCCCCTAATAATTACTTAAAAACTATCATTTGAAAGGATTAAGCAAGAATTGTACGTTAAAGAATGAACTCTATAATGAATTTGATACGGTGGATTAGGTTTTTGTCCTTCACTCCTTAAAATCTCTTAGTTTTCCAACTCTTTTTATTTCTTGGATGGATAATGCATCACCACTACTTCTTTTTGTATGCTCATCAATGCTGAAGCTTTAAACATATTCAAGGGTGTAAAAGCAAAAAGGCAAGGGGATCTTTTGTCCCATTACCTTTTCACTATTGGTAATAAGGTCCTTTCTAGAATTATGCAACATAATATAAGTTTTGAAGCAAGGGAGATTCCAATTGATGTTTTGATGATAACAAAGCATAATTACTATAATGTGTTTATTATTATGATAAAAGCAGTATTATAACAAAATGAATCCATTAACTCAAGAAGATAATGTATGAAGATGAAAAAGAGATGTTGAAATTTTTAGTAGACAAAATGAAGATCAAAATAAGGAAAAAAAAGAACAACGGTCCTCACTTTGTTAATTTAATGATCCAAAAGGCTCACCAATTAAAATAATTTCATCTTACTTTATTGTATGAGTGTTTCTATTAATCAAGAGGCATTAAAGCTTTTGCTTCTAATATAAAAGCCTTTTGATCTTTTAAAAAATCTTTTAGAAATATTTTGTAAATTATTTTAATCATATTTAGATTAAAAATTGATTTTGAGCATTCAAAGTTATTAAAATCATGTTTTTAGGGTGATTGGTTAAAATCATGTTTTTACCGTGATTGGTTAACTTATATTTGTTAATGGTTAACCAATATAGCTTAAAATTGTTAAATTTGATATACTATGAGTTTATGTCAATATTGGTTATTGTATTCACCAAATAATGTGTACTATCGATTAGTGTCTGATGGCTAGTGAATATGGTGTGTAAATGCATTCTAGTTGACCAGTGCCCTACATATAACCATTGTAACTGCTATTTTTAGCATCAAGAATGTTTTTGGTGTTGTATAAAAATATTTCAAAGAGTTATTCAATCATTTGAGTGAGCCATTTTGTAGTTATCAAGTGAAAAAGTGAGATATTTTTGAGCTATACTACTTTGTTGGGATGTTGAATATTATACTTGGGGGGATCTAAGTGGGATTAAGGTTCCTATTCACTTTGGAAGAATAAGAAGGGGTCAAGAACGATTGTCCAAAGATTATTTTTTTCACCTTGACAGAAGAATTATAATGGAATTTCAATAAAAGTATTAAAAGTGGATATAGATAAGGGTTGTTTGCTAAACCACTATAAATTGGTTTGCATTTTCTCTTCCTTATCATCTTTAAATTATTCTTTAATTGTTTGATTAATTTATATTAAGTAATTTCCTCATACTTATGTATATTAATTATTGTTAATTGAGTACATTGGTTAAAAAAGTTGTTGAATTTTGTAAACACCTAATTCAACCCCCTTTTGGGTGCTATTAGGGACTAAGAAGAGGTATTTAAGTAGGTCAATTAGGCTAACATTTCTAACAAAATCCTATAGTAAAGAACATAATGGTATATTTAGGAGGAGCATCATCAGTATTCAACAAACAGGGACAAAGCATTAGTAGACAACCTTTCTGTGATGATAATGATTACCTTTATTAGAAAAATAGAATGAGGTTCTTAATGGCCAAAAGTATAGACTTATAGGAAATGGTTACAAATGATCCCTTTATTCCTACAAAAGTTATAGATAACAAAAGGTACCTAAATTAAAGGACGAATATGAATCTCAAGATAAATGATTAATTTCCTTG